>CM031951.1:3739473-3786497 GCA_018749465.1 Paracanthobrama guichenoti | reverse complement strand
TGTAGTGTGCTCGGCTGATGTCTGTAGGGTGTAGTGCACATCTGTAGTGTTCGAGGCTGATGTCTGTAGGGTGTAGTGCACATCTGTGAGTGTGTGTAGGCTGATGTCTGTAGGGTGTAGTGCACATCTGTAGTGTTCGAGGCTGATGTCTGTAGGGTGTAGTGCACATCTGTAGTGTGCGAGGCTGATGTCTGTAGGGTGTAGTGCACATCTGTAGTGTGTGCTCGGCTGATGTCTGTAGGGTGTAGTGCACATCTGTAGTGTTCGAGGCTGATGTCTGTAGGGTGTAGTGCACATCTGTAGTGTGCACATGTCTGTAGTGTTCTGTAGTGGCTGATGTCTGTAGGGTGTAGTGCACATCTGTAGTGTGCTCGGCTGATGTCTGTAGGGTGTAGTGCACATCTGTAGTGTGCTCGGCTGATGCTGTAGGGTGTAGTGTCTGTAGTGGTGTCTGTAGGGTGTAGTGCACATCTGTAGTGTTCGAGGCTGATGTCTGTAGGGTAGTAGTGTGTGAGGCTGATGTCTGTAGGGTGTAGTGCACATCTGTAGTGTTGAGTGCTCGGTCTGATGTGTAGTGCACATCTGTAGTGTCTCGGCTGATGTCTGTAGGGTGTAGTGCACATCTGTAGTGTTCGGCTGATGTCTGTAGGGTGTAGTGCATCAGTCTGTAGTGTTCTGTAGGGTGCTGATGTCTGTAGGCACATCTGTAGTGTCTCGGCTGATGTCTGTAGGGTGTAGTGCACATCTGTAGTGTCGAGGCTGATGTCTGTAGGGTGTAGTGCACATCTGTAGTGTGCTCGAGGCTGATGTCTGTAGGGTGTAGTGCACATCTGTAGGGTGTGTCTCGGCTGATGTCTGTAGGGTGTAGTGCACATCTGTAGTGTGCTCGAGGCTGATGTCTGTAGGGTGTAGTGCACATCTGTAGTGTGCTCGGCTGATGTCTGTAGGGTGTAGTGCACATCTGTAGTGTTCGAGGCTGATGTCTGTAGGGTGTAGTGCACATCTGTAGTGTTCGAGGCTGATGTCTGTAGGGTGTAGTGCACATCTGTAGTGTTCGAGGCTGATGTCTGTAGGGTGTAGTGTAGTCCTGCACATCTGTAGTGTTCGAGGCTGATGTCTGTAGGGTGTAGTGCACATCTGTAGTGTTCGAGGCTGATGTCTGTAGGGTGTAGTGCACATCTGTAGTGTTCGAGGCTGATGGTGTAGTGCACATCTGTAGTGTCTGTAGGGTGTGTGCACATCTGTAGTGTGCTCGGCTGATGTCTGTAGGGTGTAGTGCACATCTGTAGTGTGCTCGGCTGATGTCTGTAGGGTGTAGTGCACATCTGTAGTGTTAGTGTGAGGCTGATGTCTGTAGGGTGTAGTGCACATCTGTAGTGTTCGAGGCTGATGTCTGTAGGGGTGTAGTGCTTCGAGGCTGATGTCTGCTGTAGTGTGTGATGTCTGTAGGTGTAGTGCACATCTGTAGTGTGTTGAGGCTGATGTCTGTAGGGTGTAGTGCACATCTGTAGTGTGCTCGGCTGATGTCTGTAGTGGTGTAGTGCACTGATGTCTGTAGTGTGTGAGGCTGAGGTCTGTAGGGTGTAGTGTCTGTAGTGTGTAGTGCATGTCTGTAGTGTGCTCGGCTGATGTCTGTAGGGTGTAGTGCACATCTGTAGTGTTCGAGGCTGATGTCTGTAGGGTGTAGTGCACATCTGTAGTGTGGTGTAGTGCGGCTGATGTCTGCTAGGGTGTAGGGTGTAGTGCACATCTGTAGTGTGCTGAGGCTGATGTCTGTAGGGTGTAGGTGTAGTGTCGAGGCTGATGTCTGTAGAGTGTAGTGCACGTCTGTAGTCTGCTCGGCTGATGTCTGTAGGGTGTAGTGCACATCTGTAGTGTGTAGTGCATGTCTGTAGGGTGTAGTGCACATCTGTAGTGTGCTCGGCTGATGTCTGTAGGGTGTAGTGCACATCTGTAGTGTGCTCGGCTGATGTCTGTAGGGTGTAGTGCACATCTGTAGTGTTCGGCTGATGTCTGTAGGGTGTAGTGCACATCTGTAGTGTTCTCGGCTGATGTCTGTAGGGTGTAGTGCATGTCTGTAGTGTTCGAGGCTGATGTCTGTAGTGTTCGAGGCTGATGTCTTTAGGGTGTAGTGCACATCTGTAGTGTTCGAGGCTGATGTCTGTAGGGTGTAGTGCTGTAGTGTGTAGTGTTCTCGGCTGATGTCTGTAGGGTGTAGTGCATGTGTCTGTAGTGCACGTCTGTAGTGGCTCGGCTGATGTCTGTATGTCTGCACATCTGAGTGGTGCTGAGGTCTGTAGGGTGTAGTGTCTGTAGTGTTCGGCTGATGTCTGTAGGGTGTAGTGCACGTCTGTAGTGTGCTCGGCTGATGTCTGTAGGGTGTAGTGCACATCTGTAGTGTCTCTAGGCTGATGTCTGTAGGGTGTAGTGCACATCTGAGTGTGCTCGGCTGATGTCTGTGTGTGTAGTGCATGTCTGTGTAGTGCACATCTGTAGTGTTCTGAGGCTGATGTCTGTAGGGTGTAGTGCACATCTGTAGTGTGTTCGGAGGCTGATGTCTGTAGGGTGTAGTGCACATCTGTAGTGTGCTCGGCTGATGTCTGTAGGGTGTAGTGCACATCTGTAGTGTTCGAGGCTGATGTCTGTAGGGTGTAGTGCACATCTGTAGTGTTCGAGGCTGATGTCTGTAGGGTGTAGTGCACATCTGTAGTGTTCGAGGCTGATGTCTGTAGGGTGTAGTGCACATCTGTAGTGTGCTCGGCTGATGTCTGAGGCTGATGTCTGTAGGGTGTAGTGCACATCTGTAGTGTGCTCGGCTGATGTCTGTAGGGTGTAGTGCACATCTGTAGTGTCTCGGCTGATGTCTGTAGGGTGTAGTGCACATCTGTAGTGTTCGAGGCTGAGGTCTGATGTCTGTAGGGTGTAGTGCACATCTGTAGTGTTCGAGGCTGATGTCTGTAGGTGTGGGTGTAGTGCATCTGTAGTGTCATGTAGTGTGCTCGGCTGATGTCTGTAGGGTGTAGTGCACATCTGTAGTGTTTTCGGCTGATGTCTGTAGGGTGTAGTGCACATCTGTAGTGTTGAGGCTGATGTCTGTAGGGTGTAGTGCACATCTGTAGTGTTCTCGGCTGATGTCTGTAGGGTGTAGTGCACATCTGTAGTGTTCGAGGCTGATGTCTGTAGGGTGTAGTGCACATCTGTAGTGTTCTCGGCTGATGTCTGTAGGGTGTAGTGCACATCTGTAGTGTTCTCGGCTGATGTCTGTAGGGTGTAGTGCACATCTGTAGTGTTCGAGGCTGATGTCTGTAGGGTGTAGTGCACATCTGTAGTGTTCGAGGCTGATGTCTGTAGGGTGTAGTGCACATCTGTAGTGTTCGAGGCTGATGTCTGTAGGGTGTAGTGCACATCTGTAGTGTTCGAGGCTGATGTCTGTAGGGTGTAGTGTAGTGTTCGAGGCTGATGTAGGGTGTAGTGCACATCTGTAGTGTTCGAGGCTGATGTCTGTAGGGTGTAGTGCACATCTGTAGTGTTCGAGGCTGATGTCTGTAGGGTGTAGTGCACATCTGTAGTGTGCTCAGCTGATGTCTGTAGGGTGTAGTGCACATCTGTAGTGTTCGAGGCTGATGTCTGTAGGGTGTAGTGCACATCTGTAGTGTTCGAGGCTGATGTCTGTAGGGTGTAGTGCACATCTGTAGTGTTCAGGCTCTGTCTGTAGGGTGTAGTGCATCTGTTCGAGGCTGATGTCTGTAGGGTGTAGTGCACATCTGTAGTGTTCGAGGCTGATGTCTGTAGGGTGTAGTGCACATCTGTAGTGTTCGAGGCTGATGTCTGTAGGGTGTAGTGTCTGTAGTGTGCTCGGCTGATGTGTAGGGTGTAGTGCACATCTGTAGTGTTCGAGGCTGATGCTGTAGGGTGTAGTGCACATCTGTAGTGTGCGAGGCTGATGTCTGTAGGGTGTAGTGTAGTGCACGGCTGATGTCTGTAGGTGTGTAGTGTTCGAGGCTGATGTCTGTAGGGTGTAGTGCACATCTGTAGTGGCTGATGTCTGTAGGGTGTAGTGCACATCTGTAGTGTGCTAGGCTGATGTCTGTAGGGTGTAGTGCACATCTGTAGTGTTCGAGGCTGATGTCTGTAGGGTGTAGTGCACATCTGTAGTGTTCGAGGCTGATGTCTGTAGGGTGAGTGCACATCTGTAGTGTGCTCGGCTGATGTCTGTAGGGTGTAGTGCACATCTGTGTAGTGTTCGAGGCTGATGTCTGTAGGGTGTAGTGCACATCTGTAGTGTGCTCGGCTGATGTCTGTAGGGTGTAGTGCACATCTGTAGTGTTCGAGGCTGATGTCTGTAGTGTGTACATCTGTAGTGTTCGAGGCATGTCTGTAGTGTTGAGGCTGATGTCTGTAGGGTGTAGTGCACATCTGTAGTGTTCGAGGCTGATGTCTGTAGGGTGTAGTGCACATCTGTAGTGTGCTCGGCTGATGTCTGTAGGGTGTAGTGCACATCTGTAGTGTTCGAGGCTGATGTCTGTAGGGTGTAGTGCACATCTGTAGTGTGCTCGGCTGATGTCTGTAGGGTGTAGTGCACATCTGTAGTGTGCTCGGCTGATGTCTGTAGGGTGTAGTGCACATCTGTAGTGTGCTCGGCTGATGTCTGTAGGGTGTAGTGCTCTGGGCTGATGTCTGTAGGGTGTAGTGCAGGGTGTCTGTAGTGTGTGCTCGGCTGATGTCTGTAGGGTGTAGTGCACATCTGTAGTGTTCGAGGCTGATATCTGTAGTGTGCTCGGCTGATGTCTGTAGGGTGTAGTGCACATCTGTAGTGTGCTCGGCTGATGTCTGTAGGGTGTAGTGCACATCTGTAGTGTTCTCGGCTGATGTCTGTGTGTAGTCTGTAGTGTGCTCGGCTGATGTCTTCGAGGCTGATGGTGTAGTGCACATCTGTAGTGTTCGAGGCTGATGTCTGTAGGGTGTAGTGCATGTCTGTAGTGTTCTCGGCTGATGTCTGTAGGGTGTAGTGCACATCTGTAGTGTGCTCGGCTGATGTCTGTAGGGTGTAGTGCACATCTGTAGTGTGCTCGGCTGATGTCTGTAGGGTGTAGTGCACATCTGTAGTGTGCTCGGCTGATGTCTGTAGTGCACATCTGTAGTGTTCTAGGCTGATGTCTGTAGGGGTGTAGTGCACATCTGTAGTGTTCTCGGCTGATGTCTGTAGGTGTAGTGCACATCTGTAGTGTTCGAGGCTGATGTCTGTAGGGTGTAGTGCACATCTGTAGTGTTCGAGGCTGATTGTCTGTAGTGGTGTAGGCTGATGTCTGTAGGGGTGTAGTGCAGGCATGTCTGTAGTGTTGCATAGTCTGTAGTGGCTGATGTCTGTAGGGTGTAGTGCACATCTGTAGTGTTCGAGGCTGATGTCTGTAGGGTGTAGTGCACATCTGTAGTGTTCTCGGCTGAGTGTCTGATGTGCTCGGCTCGGCTGATGTCTGTAGGGTGTAGTGCACATCTGTAGTGTTCGAGGCTGATGTCTGTAGGGTGTAGTGCACATCTGTAGTGTTCGAGGCTGATGTCTGTAGGGTGTAGTGCACATCTGTAGTGTGCTCGGCTGATGTCTGTAGGGTGGTGTAGTGCACGGCTGATGTCTGTAGTGTGCTCGGCTGGCTGATGTCTGTAGGGTGTAGTGCACATCTGTAGTGTTCTCGGCTGATGTCTGTAGGGTGTAGTGCACATCTGTAGTGTGTAGGGCTGATGTCTGTAGTGTAGGGTGTAGTGTCTGTAGTGTGTCGGCTGATGTCTGTAGGGTGTAGTGCACATCTGTAGTGTGCTCGGCTGATGTCTGTAGGGTGTAGTGCACATCTGTAGTGTTCGGCTGAGGCTGATGTCTGTCTGTAGTGTGAGGCTGATGTCTGTAGGGTGTGTGCACATCTGTAGTGCTCGGCTGATGTCTGTAGTGTGTAGTGCACATCTGTAGTGTGCTCGGCTGATGTCTGTAGGGTGTAGTGCACATCTGTAGTGTGCTCGAGGCTGATGTCTGTAGGGTGTAGTGCTATGTGTGTGTAGTGCACATCTGTAGTGTCTGAGGCTGATGTCTGTAGGTGTAGTGCACATCTGTAGTGTTCGAGGCTGATGTCTGTAGGGTGTAGTGCACATCTGTAGTGTTGAGGCTGATGTCTGTAGGGTGTGTAGTGCACATCTGTAGTGTGCTCGGCTGATGTCTGTAGGGTGTAGTGCACATCTGTAGTGTGTCTGAGGCTGATGTCTGTAGGGTGTAGTGCACATCTGTAGTGTTCGAGGCTGATGTCTGTAGGGTGTAGTGCAGTGTCTGTAGTGTGTGAGGCTGATGCTGATGTCTGTAGGGTGTAGTGCACATCTGTAGTGTTCGAGGCTGATGTCTGTAGGGTGTAGTGCACATCTGTAGTGTGCTCGGCTGATGTCTGTAGGGTGTAGTGCACATCTGTAGTGTTCGAGGCTGATGTCTGTAGGGTGTAGTGCACATCTGTAGTGTGCTCGGCTGATGTCTGTAGGGTGTAGTGCACATCTGTAGTGTCGAGGCTGATGTCTGTAGGGTGTAGTGCACATCTGTAGTGTGCTCGGCTGATGTCTGTAGGGTGTAGTGCACATCTGTAGTGTTCGAGGCTGATGTCTGTAGGGTGTAGTGCACATCTGTAGTGTTCGAGGCTGATGTCTGTAGGGTGTAGCACTCTGTAGTGTGCTCGAGGCTGATGTCTGTAGGGTGTAGTGCACATCTGTAGTGTTCGAGGCTGATGTCTGTAGGGTGTAGTGCACATCTGTAGTGTTCGAGGCTGATGTCTGTAGGGTGTAGTGCACATCTGTAGTGTGTTGAGGCTGATGTCTGTAGGGTGTAGTGCACATCTGTAGTGTTCGAGGCTGATGTCTGTAGGGTGTAGTGCACATCTGTAGTGTGCTCGGCTGATGTCTGTAGGGTGTAGTGCACATCTGTAGTGTTCGAGGCTGATGTCTGTAGGGTGTAGTGCACATCTGTAGTGTTCGAGGCTGATGTCTGTAGGGTGTAGTGCACATCTGTAGTGTAGGCTGATGTCTGTAGGGTGTAGTGCTGATGTCTGTAGGTGTAGTGCACATCTGTAGTGTTGAGGCTGATGTCTGTAGGGTGTAGGGTGTGCACATCTGTGTAGTGTGCTCGGCTGATGTCTGTAGGGTGTGAGTGCACATCATCTGTGTGCTCTCGGCTGTGTCTGTAGGGGCTGCACATCTGTCTGTAGGCTGATGTGTAGGGTGTACATCTGTAGTGTTCGAGGCTGATGTCTGTAGTGTGCTCGGCTGATGTCTGTAGGGTGTAGTGCACATCTGTAGTGTTCGAGGCTGATGTCTGTAGAGTGTAGTGCACGTCTGTAGTCTGCTCGGCTGATGTCTGTCTGTAGGGTGTAGTGCACATCTGTAGTGTCGAGGCTGATGTCTGTAGGGTGTAGTGCACATCTGTAGTGTTCTCGGCTGATGTCTGTAGGGTGTGTAGTGCATGTCTGTAGTGTGCTGAGGCTGATGTCGGTAGGGTGTAGTGCATGTCTGTAGTGTGCTCGGCTGATGTCTGTAGGGTGTAGTGCACATCTGTAGTGTGCTAGGCTGATGTCTGTAGTGTGCTCGGCTGAGTGTGTGAGGCTGATGGGTGTAGTGCACGTCTGTAATGTTCTCGGCTGATGTCTGTAGGGTGTAGTGCATGTCTGTAGTGTGCTCGGCTGATGTCTGGGTGATGCACATCTGTAGTGTCTCGGCTGATGTCTGTAGGGTGTAGTGCACATCTGTAGTGTTCTCGGCTGATGTCTGTAGGGTGTAGTGCACATCTGTAGTGTTCTCGGCTGATGTCTGTCTGTAGTGTGCTCGGCTGATGTCTGTAGGTGTGCACATCTGTAGTGCTGATGCTGTAGTGTTTTGGCTGTAGTGTTCGAGGCTGATGTCTGTAGGGTGTAGTGCACATCTGTAGTGTTCTCGGCTGATGTCTGTAGGGTGTAGTGCACATCTGTAGTGTGCTCGGCTGATGTCTGTAGGGTGTAGTGCACATCTGTAGTGTTCGAGGCTGATGTCTGTAGGGTGTAGTGCACATCTGTAGTGTGCTCGGCTGATGTCTGTAGGGTGTAGTGCACATCTGTAGTGTGCTCGGCTGATGCTGATGTCTGTGATGTCTGGGTGTAGTGCACATCTGTAGTGTTCGAGGCTGATGTCTGTAGGGTGTAGTGCACATCTGTAGTGTGCGAGGCTGATGTCTGTAGGGTGTAGTGCACATCTGTAGTGTGTAGTGCATGTCGGTAGGGTGTAGTGCACGTCTGTAGTGTGCTCGGCTGATGTCTGTAGGGTGTAGTGCACATCTGTAGTGTGAGGCGCATGTCGGTAGGGTGTAGTGCACATCTGTAGTGTGCTCGGCTGATGTCTGTAGGGTGTAGTGCACATCTGTAGTGTGCTCGAGGCTGATGTCTGTAGGGTGTAGTGCACATCTGTAGTGTAGTCGGCTGAGGTCTGTGAGGCTGATCTGTGTCTGTCGGCTGGTGTAGTGCAGTGCACATCTAGTAGTGTGCGAGGCTGATGTCTGTAGGGTGTAGTGCACATCTGTAGTGTTGCGAGGCTGATGTCTGTAGGGTGTAGTGCACATCTGTAGTGTTCGAGGCTGATGTCTGTAGGGTGTAGTGCACATCTGTAGTGTTGTCTGTAGGTCTGTAGGGTAGTGCACATCTGTAGTGTTCGAGGCTGATGTCTGTAGGGTGTAGTGCACATCTGTAGTGTTCGAGGCTGATGTCTGTAGGGTGTAGTGCACATCTGTAGTGTTCGAGGCTGATGTCTGTAGGGTGTAGTGCACATCTGTCTGTTCGAGGCTGTGTTCGAGGCTGATGTCTGTAGGGTGTAGTGCACATCTGTAGTGTGCTCGGCTGATGTCTGTAGGGTGTAGTGCACATCTGTAGTGTGAGGCTGATGTCTGTAGGGTGTAGTGCACATCTGTAGTGTTGAGGCTGATGTCTGTAGGGTGTAGTGCACATCTGTAGTGTGCTCGGCTGATGTCTGTAGGGTGTAGTGCACATCTGTAGTGTTCGAGGCTGATGTCTGTAGGGTGTAGTGCACATCTGTAGTGTTCGAGGCTGATGTCTGTAGGGTGTAGTGCACATCTGTAGTGTTCGAGGCTGATGTCTGATGTCTGTCTGTAGTGTAGTGCACATCTGTAGTGTGTGAGGCTGATGTCTGTAGGGTGTAGTGCACATCTGTAGTGTTCGAGGCTGATGTCTGTAGGGGTGTAGTGCACATCTGTAGTGTTCTGAGGCTGATGTCTGTAGGGTGTAGTGCACATCTGTAGTGTTCGAGGCTGATGTCTGTAGGGTGTAGTGCACATCTGTAGTGTGCACATCTGTCGAGGCTGATGTCTGTAGGGTGTAGTGCACATCTGTAGTGTGCTCGGCTGATGTCTGTAGGGTGTAGTGCACATCTGTAGTGTTCGAGGCTGATGTCTGTAGGGTGTAGTGCACATCTGTAGTGTGCTCGAGGCTGATGTCTGTAGGTGTAGTGCAGTGCACATCTGTAGTGCACATCTGTAGTGTGCTGGCTGATGTCTGTAGGGTGTAGTGCACATCTGTAGTGTGCTCGGCTGATGTCTGTAGGGTGTAGTGCACATCTGTAGTGTTCGAGGCTGATGTCTGTAGGGTGTAGTGCACATCTGTAGTGTTCGAGGCTGATGTCTGTAGGGTGTAGTGCACATCTGTAGTGTTCGAGGCTGATGTCTGTAGGGTGTAGTGTCTGTAGTGTGCTCGGCTGATGTCTGTAGGGTGTAGTGCACATCTGTAGTGTTCGAGGCTGATGTCTGTAGGGTGTAGTGCACATCTGTAGTGTGCTCGGCTGATGTCTGTAGGGTGTAGTGCACATCTGTAGTGTTCGAGGCTGATGTCTGTAGGGTGTAGTGCACGTCTGTAGTGTTCGAGGCTGATGTCTGTAGAGTGTAGTGTCTGTAGTGTCGGCTGATGTCTGTAGGGTGTAGTGCACATCTGTAGTGTCGAGGCTGATGTCTGTAGGGTGTAGTGCACATCTGTAGTGTTCGAGGCTGATGTCTGTAGTGTGCTCGGCTGATGTCTGTAGGGTGTAGTGCATGTCTGTAGTGTGTGCTCGGCTGATGTCTGTAGGGTGTAGTGCACATCTGTAGTGTGTTCGAGGCTGATGTCTGTCTGCTGATGTCTGGGTGTAGTGCACATCTGTAGTGTGCTCGAGGCTGATGTCTGTAGGGTGTAGTGCACATCTGTAGTGTGCTCGGCTGATGTCTGTAGGGTGTAGTGCACATCTGTAGTGTCGGTGATGTCTGTAGGGTGTAGTGCACATCTGTAGTGTTCGAGGCTGATGTCTGTAGGGTGTAGTGCACATCTGTAGTGTTCGAGGCTGATGTCTGTAGGGTGTAGTGCATGTCGGTAGGGTGTAGTGCACATCTGTAGTGTGCTCGGCTGATGTCTGTAGGGTGTAGTGCACATCTGTAGTGTTCGAGGCTGATGTCTATAGTGTGCTCGGCTGATGTCTGTAGGGTGTAATGCACATCTGTAGTGTTCGAGGCTGATGTCTGTAGGGTGTAGTGCATGTCTGTAGTGTGTCGGCTGGCTGATGTCTGTAGATGGTGTAGTGCACATCTGTAGTGTGTGCTCGGCTGATGTCTGTAGGGTGTAGTGCACATCTGTAGTGTGCTCGGCTGATGTCTGTAGGGTGTAGTGCACATCTGTAGTGTGTGCTCGGCTGATGTCTGTAGGGTGTAGTGCACATCTGTAGTGTCGAGGCTGAGGTCTGTAGGGTGTAGTGCACATCTGTAGTGTTCGAGGCTGATGTCTGTAGTGCACATCTGTGTAGTGCACATCTGTAGTGTGCTCGGCTGATGTCTGTAGGGTGTAGTGCACATCTGTAGTGTTCGAGGCTGATGTCTGTAGGGTGTAGTGCACATCTGTAGTGTGCTAGGCTGATGTCTGTAGGGTGCACATCTGTAGTGCGAGGCTGATGTCTGTAGTGTGCAGGCTGATGTCTGTAGGGTGTAGTGCACATCTGTAGTGTTCGAGGCTGATGTCTGTAGGGTGTAGTGCACATCTGTAGTGTTCGAGGCTGATGTCTGTAGGGTGTAGTGCACATCTGTAGTGTTCGAGGCTGATGTCTGTAGGGTGTAGTGCACATCTGTAGTGTTCGAGGCTGATGTCTGTAGGGTGTAGTGCACATCTGTAGTGTGTAGTGCATGTCGGTAGGGTGTAGTGCACATCTGTAGTGTTCGAGGCTGATGTCTGTAGGGTGTGTGCATCTGTAGTGTGCTCGGCTGATGTCTGTAGGGTGTAGTGCACATCTGTAGTGTTCGAGGCTGATGTCTGTAGGGTGTAGTGCACATCTGTAGTGTTCGAGGCTGATGTCTGTAGGGTGTGTGCACATCTGTAGTGTTCGAGGCTGATGTCTGTAGGGTGTAGTGCACATCTCTGTAGTGTGCTCGGCTGATGTCTGTAGGGTGTAGTGCACATCTGTAGTGTTCGAGGCTGATGTCTGTAGGGTGTAGTGCACATCTGTAGTGTTCGAGGCTGATGTCTGTAGGGTGTAGTGCACATCTGTAGGGTGCTAGGCTGATGTCTGTAGGGTGTAGTGCACATCTGTAGTGTTCGAGGCTGATGTCTGTAGGGTGTAGTGCACATCTGTAGTGTGCTCTGGCTGAGGTCTGTAGGTGTAGCACATCTGTAGTGTTCGAGGCTGATGTCTGTAGGGTGTAGTGCACATCTGTAGTGTGCTCGGCTGATGTCTGTAGGGTGTAGTGCACATCTGTAGTGTTCGAGGCTGATGTCTGTAGGGTGTAGTGTACATCTGTAGTGTTCGAGGCTGATGCTAGGGTGTAGTGTCTGTAGTGGTCGAGGCTGATGTCTGTAGGGTGTAGTGCACATCTGTAGTGTTCGAGGCTGATGTCTGTAGGGTGTAGTGCACGTCTGTAGTGTGCTCGGCTGATGTCTGTAGGGTGTAGTGCACATCTGTAGTGTTCGAGGCTGATGTCTGTAGGTGTAGTGCAGTGCTGTCTGTAGTGTGCTCGGCTGATGTCTGTAGGGTGTAGTGCACATCTGTAGTGTTCGGCTGGTCTGAGGTGTAGTGTAGGGTGTAGTGCACATCTGTAGTGTGCTGAGGCTGATGTCTGTAGGGTGTAGTGCACATCTGTAGTGTTGAGGCTGATGTCTGTCTGGGGTGTGTAGTGCACATCTGTAGTGTTCGAGGCTGATGTCTGTAGGGTGTAGTGCACATCTGTAGTGTGTGTGTAGGCTGATGTCTGATGTCTGTAGGGTGTAGTGCACATCTGTAGTGTGCTCGGCTGATGTCTGTAGGGTGTAGTGCACATCTGTAGTGTGCTCGGCTGATGTCTGTAGTGTGTAGTGCTGATGTCTGTAGGGTGTAGTGCACGTCTGTAGTGTTCTCGGCTGATGTCTGTAGGGTGTAGTGTGCATGTCTGTAGTGTGTCTCGAGGCTGATGTCTGTAGTGTTCTCGGCTGATGTCTGTAGGGTGTAGTGCACATCTGTAGTGTGCTCGGCTGATGTCTGTAGGGTGTAGTGCACATCTGTAGTGTTCTCGGCTGATGTCTGTAGTGTGCTCGGCTGATGTCTGTAGGGTGTAGTGCACGTCTGTAGTGTTTTTGGCTGATGTCTGTAGGGTGTAGTGCATGTCTGTAGTGTTCGAGGCTGATGTCTGTAGGGTGTAGTGCACATCTGTAGTGTGCTCGGCTGATGTCTGTAGGGTGTAGTGCACATCTGTAGTGTGCTCGGCTGATGTCTGTAGGGTGTAGTGCACATCTGTAGTGTGCTCGGCTGATGTCTGTAGGGTGTAGTGCACATCTGTAGTGTGTGATGTCTGTAGGGTGTGCATCTGTAGTGTTCGAGGCTGATGTCTGTAGGGTGTAGTGCACATCTGTAGTGTTCGAGGCTGATTGTCTGTAGGGGTGTGCAGTGCACATCTGTAGTGTGCTCGGCTGATGTCTGTAGGGTGTAGTGCACATGTCTGTAGTGTTCTGTAGTGCTGATGTCTGTAGGGTGTAGTGCACATCTGTAGTGTTCGAGGCTGATGTCTGTAGTGTTCTCGGCTGATGTCTGTTGGGTGTAGTGCACATCTGTAGTGTGCTCGAGGCTGATGTCTGTAGGGTGTAGTGCACATCTGTAGTGTGCTCGGCTGATGTCTGTAGGGTGTAGTGCACATCTGTAGTGTTTGAGGCTGATGTCTGTAGGGTGTAGTGCACATCTGTAGTGTTCGAGGCTGATGTCTGTAGGGTGTAGTGCACATCTGTAGTGTGTTCGAGGCTGATGTCTGTAGGTGTAGTGCACTGATGTCTGTAGTGTGTAGTGCATGTCTGTATGTCTGTAGGGGTGTAGTGTTCGAGGCTGATGTCTGTAGGTCTGTAGTGTGCTCTGTAGCTGTTCGAGGCTGTGTCTGTAGGGTGTAGTGCACATCTGTAGTGCTCGGCTGATGTCTGTAGGGTGTAGTGCACATCTGTAGTGTGTCTGAGGCTGAGGTCTGAGTGGTGTAGTGCACATCTGTAGTGTGCTGAGGCTGATGTCTGTAGGGTGTAGTGCACATCTGTAGTGTGCTCGAGGCTGATGTCTGTAGGGTGTAGTGCACATCTGTAGTGTGCTTCATCGGCTGATGTCTGTAGGTGTAGTGCACATCTGTAGTGTGCTCGGGCTGATGTCTGTAGGGTGTAGTGCACATCTGTAGTGTTCGAGTGTGGCTGATGTCTGTAGGGTGTAGTGCACATCTGTAGTGTGTGAGGCTGATGTCTGTAGGGTGTAGTGCACATCTGTAGTGTTCTGAGGCTGATGTCTGTAGGGTGTAGTGCACATCTGTAGTGTGCACGGCTGATGTCTGTAGGGTGTAGTGCACATCTGTAGTGTCTGTAGTGTGCTAGGCTGATGTCTGTAGGGTGTAGTGCACATCTGTAGTGTGCTCGGCTGATGTCTGTAGGGTGTAGTGCACATCTGTAGGGTGCTAGTGTCTGTAGGGTGTAGTGCACATCTGTAGAGGCTGATGTCTGTAGGTGTGTGTACATGTGTAGTGTGCTGAGGCTGTCTGTAGGGTGTAGTGCACATCTGTAGTGTAGGCATGTCTGTAGGGTAGTGCACATCTGAGGCTGATGTCTGTAGGGTGTAGTGCACATCTGTATCTGTATTGTTCGAGGCTGATGTCTGTAGGGTGTAGTGCACATCTGTAGTGTTCGAGGCTGATGTCTGTAGGGTGTAGTGCACATCTGTAGTGTTCGAGGCTGATGTCTGTAGGGTGTAGTGCACATCTGTAGTGTGCTCGGCTGATGTCTGTAGGGTGTAGTGCACATCTGTAGTGTTCGAGGCTGATGTCTGTAGGGTGTAGTGCACATCTGTAGTGTTCGAGGCTGATGTGTAGTGTGTGTGTAGTGCTGCACGGCTGATGTCTGTGATGTCTGTAGGTGTAGTGCACATCTGTAGTGTGTAGTGCATGTCTGTAGGGTGTAGTGCACGTCTGTAGTGTGCTCGGCTGATGTCTGTAGGGTGTAGTGCACATCTGTAGTGTTCGAGGCTGATGTCTGTAGGGTGTAGTGCACATCTGTAGTGTTCGAGGCTGATGTCTGTAGGGTGTAGTGCACATCTGTAGTGTGCTCGGCTGATGTCTGTAGGGTGTAGTGCACGTCTGTAGTGTTCGAGGCTGATGTCTGTAGAGTGTAGTGCACGTCTGTAGTGTGCTCGGCTGATGTCTGTAGGGTGTAGTGCACATCTGTAGTGTTCGAGGCTGATGTCTGTAGGGTGTAGTGCACATCTGTAGTGTGCTCGGCTGATGTCTGTAGGGTGTAGTGCACATCTGTAGTGTGTAGTGCATGTCGGTAGGGTGTAGTGCATGTCTGTAGTGTGCTCGGCTGATGTCTGTAGGGTGTAGTGCACATCTGTAGTGTGCTCGGCTGATGTCTGTAGTGTGCTCGGCTGATGTCTGTAGGGTGTAGTGCACGTCTGTAGTGTTCTCGGCTGATGTCTGTAGGGTGTAGTGCATGTCTGTAGTGTTCGAGGCTGATGTCTGTAGTGTTGCACATCTGGCTGCTGATGTCTGTAGGGTGTAGTGCACGTCTGTAGTGTGCTCGGCTGATGTCTGTAGGGTGTAGTGCACATCTGGCTGATGTCTGTAGTGTCTGCTGATGTCTGTAGGTGTAGTGCATGTCTGTAGTGTGCTCGGCTGATGTCTGTAGGGTGTAGTGCACATCTGTAGTGTGTTGAGGCTGATGTCTGTAGGGTGTAGTGCAGTGTAGTGCATGTCTGTAGTGTTCTCGGCTGATGTCTGTAGGGTGTAGTGCACATCTGTAGTGTGCTCGGCTGATGTCTGTAGGGTGTAGTGCACATCTGTAGTGTGCTCGGCTGATGTCTGTAGGGTGTAGTGCACATCTGTAGTGTGCTCGGCTGATGTCTGTAGGGTGTAGTGCACATCTGTAGTGTTGCTGAGGCTGAGGTCTGTAGGGTGTAGTGCACATCTGTAGTGTTCGAGGCTGATGTCTGTAGGGTGTAGTGCACATCTGTAGTGTTCGAGGCTGATGTCTGTAGGGTGTAGTGCACATCTGTAGTGTTCGAGGCTGATGTCTGTAGGGTGTAGTGCACATCTGTAGTGTTCGAGGCTGATGTCTGTAGGGTGTAGTGCACATCTGTAGTGTGTTCGGCTGATGTCTGTAGGGTGTGTGCTCGGCTGAGTGTGTCTGTGATGTCTGGGTGTAGTGCACATCTGTAGTGTTGAGGCTGATGTCTGTAGGGTGTAGTGCACATCTGTAGTGTTCGAGGCTGATGTCTGTAGGGTGTAGTGCACATCTGTAGTGTTTGAGGCTGATGTCTGTAGGGTGTAGTGCACAGTCTGTGAGTGTGCTCGGCTGATGTCTGTAGGGTGTAGTGCACATCTGTAGTGTTCGAGGCTGATGTCTGTAGGGTGTAGTGCACATCTGTAGTGTGCTCGGCTGATGTCTGTAGGGTGTAGTGCACATCTGTAGTGTTCGAGGCTGATGTCTACAGTGTGCTCGGCTGATGTCTGTAGGGTAGTGCACATCTGTAGTGTGCTAGGCTGATGTCTGTAGGGTGTAGTGCACATCTGTAGTGTTCGAGGCTGATGTCTGTAGGGTGTAGTGCACATCTGTAGTGTTCGAGGCTGATGTCTGTAGGGTGTAGTGCACATCTGTAGTGTTCGAGGCTGATGTCTGTAGGGTGTAGTGCACATCTGTAGTGTGTTGAGGCTGATGTCTGTAGGGTGTAGTGCACATCTGTAGTGTGCTCGGCTGATGTCTGTAGGGTGTAGTGCACATCTGTAGTGTTCGAGGCTGATGTCTGTAGGGTGTAGTGCACATCTGTAGTGTGCTCGGCTGATGTCTGTAGGGTGTAGTGCACATCTGTAGTGTTCTCGGCTGATGTCTGTAGGGTGTAGTGCACATCTGTAGTGTTCGAGGCTGATGTCTGTAGGGTGTAGTGCACATCTGTAGTGTTCGAGGCTGATGTCTGTAGGGTGTAGTGCACATCTGTAGTGTTCGAGGCTGATGTCTGTAGTGTGCTCGGCTGATGTCTGTAGGGTGTAGTGCACATCTGTAGTGTTCGAGGCTGATGTCTGTAGGGTGTAGTGCACATCTGTAGTGTGCTCGGCTGATGTCTGTAGGGTGTAGTGCACATCTGTAGTGTTCGAGGCTGATGTCTGTAGGGTGTAGTGCACATCTGTAGTGTTCGAGGCTGATGTCTGTAGGGTGTAGTGCACATCTGTAGTGTGCTCGGCTGATGTCTGTAGGGTGTAGTGCACATCTGTAGTGTGCTAGGCTGATGTCTGTAGGGTGTAGTGCATGTCTGTAGTGTGCTCGGCTGATGTCTGTAGGGTGTAGTGCATCTGTCTGTAGTGTGCTCGGCTGATGTCTGTAGGGTGTAGTGCACATCTGTAGTGTGCTCGGCTGATGGCTGATGTCTGTAGTGTGCTCGGCTGATGTCTGTAGGGTGTAGTGCACATCTGTAGTGTTCTCGGCTGATGTCTGTAGGGTGTAGTGCATGTCTGTAGTGTTCGAGGCTGATGTCTGTAGTGTGCTCGGCTGATGTCTGTAGGGTGTAGTGCACATCTGTAGTGTGCTCGGCTGATGTCTGTAGGGTGTAGTGCACATCTGTAGTGTGCTAGTGTTCTCGGCTGATGTCTGTAGTGTGCTCGGCTGATGTCTGTAGGGTGTAGTGCACATCTGTAGTGTTCTTGGCTGATGTCTGTAGGGTGTAGTGCATCTCGGCTGATGTCTGTAGTGTGCTCGGCTGATGTCTGTAGGGTGTAGTGCACATCTGTAGTGTGCTCGGCTGATGTCTGTAGGGTGTAGTGCACATCTGTAGTGTGCTCGGCTGATGTCTGTAGGGTGTAGTGCACATCTGTAGTGTGCTCGGCTGATGTCTGTAGGGTGTAGTGCACATCTGTAGTGTTCGAGGCTGATGTCTGTAGGGTGTAGTGCACATCTGTAGTGTTCGAGGCTGAGGTCTGTAGGGTGTAGTGCACATCTGTAGTGTGCTCGGCTGATGTCTGTAGGGTGTAGTGCACATCTGTAGTGTTCTGAGGCTGATGTCTGTAGGGTGTAGTGCACATCTGTAGTGTTCGAGGCTGATGTCTGTAGTGTGCTCGGCTGATGTCTGTAGGGTGTAGTGCACATCTGTAGTGTTCGAGGCTGATGTCTGTAGGGTGTAGTGCACATCTGTAGTGTTTGAGGCTGATGTCTGTAGGGTGTAGTGCACATCTGTAGTGTTCGAGGCTGATGTCTGTAGGGTGTAGTGCACATCTGTAGTGTGCTAGGCTGATGTCTGTAGGGTGTAGTGCACATCTGTAGTGTTCGAGGCTGATGTCTGTAGGGTGTAGTGCACATCTGTAGTGTGTTCGGCTGATGTCTGTAGGGTGTAGTGCACATCTGTAGTGTTTTGGCTGATGTCTGTAGGGTGTAGTGCACATCTGTAGTGTGCTGATTCTGAGTGCTGAGTGTCTGTCTGTAGGGTGTAGTGCACATCTGTAGTGTCTGAGGCTGATGTCTGTAGGGTGTAGTGCACATCTGTAGTGTGTCGAGGCTGATGTCTGTAGGGTGTAGTGCACATCTGTAGTGTTCGAGGCTGATGTCTGTGTAGTGTATCTGTAGTGCACATCTGTAGTGCTGAGGCTGATGTCTGTAGGGTGTAGTGCACATCTGTAGTGTTTGAGGCTGATGTCTGTAGGGTGTAGTGCACATCTGTAGTGTGCTCGGCTGCTGATGTCTGTAGGGTGTGTGCACTGTCTGTAGTGCACATCTGTAGTGTTGAGGCTGATGTCTGTAGGGTGTAGTGCACATCTGTAGTGTTCGAGGCTGATGTCTGTAGGGTGTAGTGCACATCTGTAGTGTGCTAGGCTGATGTCTGTAGGGTGTAGTGCACATCTGTAGTGTGCTCGGCTGATGTCTGTAGGGTGTAGTGCACATCTGTGTGTGTTCGAGGCTGATGTCTGTAGGGTGTAGTGCACATCTGTAGTGTGCTCGGCTGATGTCTGTAGGGTGTAGTGCACATCTGTAGTGTTCGAGGCTGATGTCTGTAGGGTGTAGTGCACATCTGTAGTGTTCGAGGCTGATGTCTGTAGGGTGTAGTGCACATCTGTAGTGTGCTCGGCTGATGTCTGTAGGGTGTAGTGCACATCTGTAGTGTTCGAGGCTGATGTCTGTAGGGTGTAGTGCACATCTGTAGTGTTCGAGGCTGATGTCTGTAGGGTGTAGTGCACATCTGTAGTGTTCGAGGCTGATGTCTGTAGGGTGTAGTGCACATCTGTAGTGTGCTCGGCTGATGTCTGTAGGGTGTAGTGCACATCTGTAGTGTTCGAGGCTGATGTCTGTAGGGTGTAGTGCACATCTGTAGTGTTCGAGGCTGATGTCTGCAGTGTGCTCGGCTGATGTCTGTAGGGTGTAATGCACATCTGTAGTGTTCGAGGCTGATGTCTGTAGGGTGTAGTGCACGTCTGTAGTGTGCTCGGCTGATGTCTGTAGGGTGTAGTGCACATCTGTAGTGTTCTCGGCTGATGTCTGTAGGGTGTAGTGCACATCTGTAGTGTTCGAGGCTGAGGTCTGTAGTGTGCTCGGCTGAGGTCTGTAGGGTGTAGTGCACGTCTGTAGTGTTCGAGGCTGATGTCTGTAGAGTGTAGTGCACGTCTGTAGTCTGCTCGGCTGATGTCTGTAGGGTGTAGTGCACATCTGTAGTGTGTAGTGCATGTCGGTAGGGTGTAGTGCACATCTGTTGTGTGCTCGGCTGATGTCTGTAGGGTGTAGTGCACATCTGTAGTGTGCTCGGCTGATGTCTGTAGGGTGTAGTGCATGTCTGTAGTGTGCTCGGCTGATGTCTGTAGGGTGTAGTGCACATCTGTAGTGTGCTCGGCTGATGTCTGTAGTGTGCTCGGCTGATGTCTGTAGGGTGTGCACATCTGTAGTGTGCTCGGCTGATGTCTGTAGGGCGTCTGTAGTGTTCTCGGCTGATGTCTGTAGGGTGTAGTGCACATCTGTAGTGTAGTGTTCGAGGCTGATGTCTGTGTGTGTGCTCGGCTGATGTCTTTGAGGGTGTAGTGGTGTAGTGTCTGTAGGGTGTAGCTCTGCTGATGTCTGTAGGGTGTAGTGCACGTCTGTAGTGTTCTCGGCTGATGTCTGTAGTGTGCTCGGCTGATGTCTGTAGGTCTGTAGGGTGTAGTGCACGTCTGTAGTGTTTTTGGCTGATGTCTGTAGGGTGTAGTGCACGTCTGTAGTGTTCTCGGCTGATGTCTGTAGGGTGTAGTGCACATCTGTAGTGTGCTCGGCTGATGTCTGTAGGTCTGTAGTGCATCTGCTAGTGTGCACATCTGTAGGTGTCTGTAGGGTGTAGTGCACATCTGTAGTGCTCGGCTGATGTCTGCTGATGGGTGGTGTAGTGCACATCTGTAGTGTGCTCGGCTGATGTCTGTAGGGTGTAGTGCACATCTGTAGTGTGCTCGGCTGATGTCTGTAGGGTGTAGTGCACATCTGTAGTGTTCGAGGCTGATGTCTGTAGGGTGTAGTGCACATCTGTAGTGTTCGAGGCTGCTGATGTCTGTGTGGTGCACATCGGTGATGTCTGTAGGGTGTAGTGCACGTCTGTAGTGTTTTGGCTGATGTCTGTAGGGTGTAGTGCACATCTGTAGTGTTCTGTAGGCTGAGTGTCTGTAGGGTGTAGCTCTGTCTGTAGGGTGTAGTGTGTCTGAGTGCTGATGTCTGTAGGTGTAGTGCACATCTGTAGTGTTCGAGGCTGATGTCTGTAGGGTGTAGTGGTGTGTGTAGTGTGTAGTGCATGTCGGTAGGGTGTAGTGCACATCTGTAGTGTTCGAGGCTGATGTCTGTGTAGTGGGTGTAGTGTCTGTCTGTGTGTCGGCTGAGTGTCTGTAGGGTGCATGTCTGTAGTGTGCTCGGCTGATGTCTGTAGGGTGTAGTGCACATCTGTAGTGTTCGAGGCTGATGTCTGTAGGGTGTAGTGCACATCTGTAGTGTTCGAGCTGATGTCTGTAGGGTGTAGTGCACATCTGTAGTGTTCGAGGCTGATGTCTGTAGGGTGTAGTGCACATCTGTAGTGTTCGAGGCTGATGTCTGTAGGGGGGTGTAGTGTAGTGCGAGGCTGATGTCTGTAGTGTTCGAGGCTGATGTCTGTAGGGTGTAGTGCACATCTGTAGTGTTGAGGCTGATGTCTGTAGGGTGTAGTGCACATCTGTAGTGTGCTCGGCTGATGTCTGTAGGGTGTAGTGCACATCTGTAGTGTTCGAGGCTGATGTCTGTAGGGTGTAGTGCACATCTGTAGTGTTCGAGGCTGTAGTGTGCTGTAGTGCACATCGGCTGATGTCTGTAGGGTGTAGTGCACATCTGTAGTGTTTGAGGCTGATGTCTGTAGGGTGTAGTGCACATCTGTAGTGTTCGAGGCTGATGTCTGTAGGGTGTAGTGCACATCTGTAGTGTTCGAGGCTGATGTCTGTAGGGTGTAGTGCACATCTGTAGTGTTGCTGATGTCTCGGCTGATGTCTGTAGGGTGTAGTGCACATCTGTAGTGTTCGAGGCTGATGTCTGTGAGGGTCTGTAGGGTGTGCACATCTGTAGTGAGCTGATGGCTGTAGTGTCTGTAGTGCTCGGCTGATGTCTGTAGTGTAGTGCACATCTGTAGTGTTCGAGGCTGATGTCTGTAGGGTGTAGTGCACATCTGTAGTGTTCGAGGCTGATGTCTGTAGGGTGTAGTGCACATCTGTAGTGTTCGAGGCTGATGTCTGTAGGTGTGTGCACATCTGTAGTGTGCTCAGGCTGATGTCTGTAGGTGTAGTGCACATCTGTAGTGTTGAGGCTGATGTCTGTAGGGGTGTGTGTCTGGCTGATGTCTGTAGGGTGTAGTGCACATCTGTAGTGTGCTCGGCTGATGTCTGTAGGGTAGTATCTGTAGTGTGCACATGTCTGTAGTGTGCATCTCTGTAGTGTCGGCTGATGTCTGTAGGGGTGTAGTGCACAGGCTGATGTCTGTAGGGTGTAGTGCACATCTGTAGTGTGATGTCTGTAGGCTGATGTCTGTAGGGTGTAGTGCACATCTGTAGTGTTCGAGGCTGAGGTCTGTAGGGTGTAGTGCACATCTGTAGTGTTCGAGGCTGATGTCTGTAGTGTGCTCGGCTGATGTCTGTAGGGTGTAGTGCACATCTGTAGTGTTCGAGGCTGATGTCTGTAGGGTGTAGTGCACGTCTGTAGTGTGCTCGGCTGATGTCTGTAGGGTGTAGTGCACATCTGTAGTGTTGTAGTGAGGCTGATGTCTGTAGGGTGTAGTGCACATCTGTAGTGTTCGAGGCTGATGTCTGTAGGGTGTAGTGCACATCTGTAGTGTGCTCGGCTGATGTCTGTAGGGTGTAGTGCACATCTGTAGTGTGCTGTGCATGTCGGTAGGGTGTAGTGTCTGTAGGTGTATGGTGCACTGTCTGTAGTGCATCTCGGCTGATGTCTGTAGGGTGTAGTGCACATCTGTAGTGTGCTCGGCTGATGTCTGTAGGGTGTAGTGCACATCTGTAGTGTGCTCGGTAGTGTCTGTCGGCTGATGTCTGTAGTGTGCTCGGCTGATGTCTGTAGGGTGTAGTGCACGTCTGTAGTGTCGGCTGATGGCTGATGTCTGTAGGGTGTAGTGCATGTCTGTAGTGTTCGAGGCTGATGTCTGTAGTGTTCTCGGCTGATGTCTGTAGGGTGTAGTGCACGTCTGTAGTGTGCTCGGCTGATGTCTGTAGGGTGTAGTGCACATCTGTAGTGTTCTCGGCTGATGTCTGTAGTGTGCTCGGCTGATGTCTGTAGGGTGTAGTGCACGTCTGTAGTGTTTTTGGCTGATGTCTGTAGGGTGTAGTGCATGTCTGTAGTGTTCTCGGCTGATGTCTGTAGGGTGTAGTGCACATCTGTAGTGTGCTCGGCTGATGTCTGTAGGGTGTAGTGCACATCTGTAGTGTGCTCGGCTGATGTCTGTAGGGTGTAGTGCACATCTGTAGTGTGCTCGGCTGATGTCTGTAGGGTGTAGTGTACATCTGTAGTGTTCGAGGCTGATGTCTGTAGGGTGTAGTGCACATCTGTAGTGTTCGAGGCTGATGTCTGTAGGGTGTAGTGCACATCTGTAGTGTGCTCGGCTGATGTCTGTAGGGTGTAGTGCACATCTGTAGTGTTCGAGGCTGATGTCTGTAGGGTGTAGTGCACATCTGTAGTGTTCGAGGCTGATGTCTGTAGGGTGTGCACATCTGCTCGGCTGATGTCTGTAGGGTGTAGTGCACATCTGTAGTGTTCGAGGCTGATGTCTGTAGGGTGTAGTGCACATCTGTAGTGTTCGAGGCTGATGTCTGTAGGGTGTAGTGCACATCTGTAGTGTTTGAGGCTGATGTCTGTAGGGTGTAGTGCACATCTGTAGTGTTCGAGGCTGATGTCTGTAGGGTGTAGTGCACATCTGTAGTGTGCTCGGCTGATGTCTGTAGGGTGTAGTGCACATCTGTAGTGTTTGAGGCTGATGTCTGTAGGGTGTAGTGCACATCTGTGCACATCTGTAGTGTTCTGATGTCTGTGAGGCTGTAGTGCACATCTGTAGTGTCTGTGATGTCTGTAGGTGTAGTGCACATCTGTAGTGTTCGAGGCTGATGTCTGTAGGGTGTAGTGCACATCTGTAGTGTGCTCGGCTGATGTCTGTAGGGTGTAGTGCACATCTGTAGTGTTCGAGGCTGAGGTCTGTAGGGTGTAGTGCACATCTGTAGTGTTCGAGGCTGATGTCTGTAGGGTGTAGTGCACATCTGTAGTGTTCAAGGCTGATGTCTGTAGGGTGTAGTGCACATCTGTAGTGTTCGAGGCTGATGTCTGTAGGGTGTAGTGTACATCTGTAGTGTGCTCGGCTGATGTCTGTAATGCTCATCTGTAGTGTTCGGCTGATGTCTGTAGGGTGTAGTGCACATCTGTAGTGTTCGAGGCTGATGTCTGTAGGGTGTAGTGCACATCTGTAGTGTGCTCGGCTGATGTCTGTAGGGTGTAGTGCACATCTGTAGTGTGCTCGGCTGATGTCTGTAGGGTGTAGTGCACATCTGTAGTGTTCGAGGCTGATGTCTGTAGGGTGTAGTGCACATCTGTAGTGTTCGAGGCTGAGGTCTGTAGGGTGTAGTGCACATCTGTAGTGTTCGAGGCTGATGTCTGCAGTGTGCTCGGCTGATGTCTGATGTCTGTAGGGTGTAATGCACATCTGTAGTGTTCGAGGCTGATGTCTGTAGGGTGTAGTGCACATCTGTAGTGTGCTCGGCTGATGTCTGTAGGGTGTAGTGCACATCTGTAGTGTTCGAGGCTGATGTCTGTAGGGTGTAGTGCACGTCTGTAGTGTTCGAGGCTGATGTCTGTAGAGTGTAGTGCACGTCTGTAGTCTGCTCGGCTGATGTCTGTAGGGTGTAGTGCACATCTGTAGTGTGTAGTGCATGTCGGTAGGGTGTAGTGCACATCTGTAGTGTGCTCGGCTGATGTCTGTAGGGTGTAGTGCATGTCTGTAGTGTGCTCGGCTGATGTCTGTAGGGTGTAGTGCACATCTGTAGTGTGCTCGGCTGATGTCTGTAGTGTGCTCGGCTGATGTCTGTAGGGTGTAGTGCACGTCTGTAGTGTTCTCGGCTGATGTCTGTAGGGTGTAGTGCATGTCTGTAGTGTTCGAGGCTGAT
Source organism: Paracanthobrama guichenoti (assembly GCA_018749465.1). Lineage (NCBI taxonomy): Eukaryota > Metazoa > Chordata > Actinopteri > Cypriniformes > Gobionidae > Paracanthobrama > Paracanthobrama guichenoti. Next base: position 3,762,337 of record CM031951.1, on the reverse strand, counting down.
GTCTGTAGTGTTCTCGGCTGATGTCTTTAGGGTGTAGTGCACGTCTGTAGTGTGCTCGGCTGATGTCTGTAGGGTGTAGTGCACGTCTGTAGTGTTCTCGGCTGATGTCTGTAGTGTGCTCGGCTGATGTCTGTAGGGTGTAGTGCATGTCTGTAGTGTTCTTGGCTGATGTCTGTAGGGTGTAGTGCATGTCTGTAGTGTTCTCGGCTGATGTCTGTAGGGTGTAGTGCACATCTGTAGTGTGCTCGGCTGATGTCTGTAGGGTGTAGTGCACATCTGTAGTGTGCTCGGCTGATGTCTGTAGGGTGTAGTGCACATCTGTAGTGTGCTCGGCTGATGTCTGTAGGGTGTAGTGCACATCTGTAGTGTTCGAGGCTGATGTCTGTAGGGTGTAGTGCACATCTGTAGTGTTCGAGGCTGATGTCTGTAGGGTGTAGTGCACATCTGTAGTGTGCTCGGCTGATGTCTGTAGGGTGTAGTGCACATCTGTAGTGTTCGAGGCTGTTGTCTGTAGGGTGTAGTGCACATCTGTAGTGTTCGAGGCTGATGTCTGTAGTGTGCTCGGCTGATGTCTGTAGGGTGTAGTGCACATCTGTAGTGTTCGAGGCTGATGTCTGTAGGGTGTAGTGCACATCTGTAGTGTTCGAGGCTGATGTCTGTAGGGTGTAGTGCACATCTGTAGTGTTCGAGGCTGATGTCTGTAGGGTGTAGTGCACGTCTGTAGTGTTCGAGGCTGTTGTCTGTAGGGTGTAGTGCACATCTGTAGTGTGCTAGGCTGATGTCTGTAGGGTGTAGTGCACGTCTGTAGTGTGCTCGGCTGATGTCTGTAGGGTGTAGTGCACATCTGTAGTGTTCGAGGCTGATGTCTGTAGGGTGTAGTGCACATCTGTAGTGTTTGAGGCTGATGTCTGTAGGGTGTAGTGCACATCTGTAGTGTGCACGGCTGATGTCTGTAGTGCACATCTGTAGTGTGCTAGGCTGATGTCTGTAGGGTGTAGTGCACATCTGTAGTGTGCTCGGCTGATGTCTGTAGGGTGTAGTGCACATCTGTAGTGTTTGAGGCTGATGTCTGTAGGTGTAGTGCACATCTGTAGTGTGTCTAGGCTGATGATGTCTGTAGGGTGTAGTGCACATCTGTAGTGTTTGAGGCTGATGTCTGTAGGGTGTAGTGCACATCTGTAGTGTTCGAGGCTGATGTCTGTAGTGTGTAGTGCACATCTGTAGTGTTTGAGGCTGATGTCTGTAGGGTGTAGTGCACATCTGTAGTGTGCTCGGCTGATGTCTGTAGGGTGTAGTGCACATCTGTAGTGTGCTCGGCTGATGTCTGTAGGGTGTAGTGCACATCTGTAGTGTTTGAGGCTGATGTCTGTAGGGTGTAGTGCACATCTGTAGTGTGCTCGGCTGATGTCTGTAGGTGTAGTGCACATCTGTAGTGTGCTAGGCTGATGTCTGTAGGGGTGTAGTGCACATCTGTAGTGCACATCTGTAGTGTGCTCGGCTGATGTCTGTAGGGTGTAGTGCACATCTGTAGTGTTTGAGGCTGATGTCTGTAGGGTGTAGTGCACATCTGTAGTGTGCTCGGCTGAGGTCTGTAGGGTGTAGTGCACATCTGTAGTGTTTGCTCGGCTGATGTCTGTAGGGTGTAGTGCACATCTGTAGTGTGCTAGGCTGATGTCTGTAGTGTGTAGTGCACATCTGTAGTGTTCGAGGCTGATGTCTGTAGGGTGTAGTGCACATCTGTAGTGTTCGAGGCTGAGGTCTGATGTGTGTAGGGTGATGATGTAGTGACAGGAGACAGGAATAAGTGCCCTTACAAATCCACACTCTTTCTCTAATTGCACTTCAGAGCTGATGTTGTAGGGTGTAGTCATCATCATTTACCCTTTTCAGAAAAAGTCTGTCCCAGTGTAGTGCACAAATGTAATGAGATATGATGTAATTTGGCAGTGAAGCATAAACTGGTGCTGTGGTGAGATGATAAAGCAGCAGCATTCATTCCTCAGTCAGAGAGGCAGGAAATACGGCTTTACTGCAAACGCAAAGACAAGTGCGTGTATTGGAACAAACCCACAAAATTACTGACACATCGACATTCAATATTAAATAATATTGTACATCGCTATGATAGTTTTTTCTCTGTTGTTTCTGAGATGTTGTTTCTCAATAATCACAGTTGTGCGCTGAGCGCGTGCTCGTGCTTTGACTGCAAAACAAACAGTCTCCGGGATAGAACAGTCACGTGCTCGAGCCGCTGATGTCTGTAGGTGCCCATGTCATCACTGTCTGTAGTGACGTAGTCTGCGGCTGATGTCTGTAGGTGTAGTGCCCTGTGTGCTTGAATGCGGAAGTGGAAAAACGCTTCCCTTCGCGTTTCCGGGTTCCGCCTCGCGCACAAACGGAGCGACCGATCATCACTCGTACCGGGAGCTCACCGGCTCTTTAACCACTCGAGATGGCCGCTCGGTTACCGGCATGCGTTGTGGATTGTGGCACAGGGTGAGTGATCCGCACAATCTGTCCCCTGCTAATGATAACCGGCGCGAGACGCGCGCGCGCTCGCGCTCCTGCACGGATAACGTTCTCTTGCTGTATGACTGTTTTCCGTTTATCAGCTGCTGTTTGAGTTTTGCGATATTGGCTTTTTTCAGCGCAGAGATGCGCGATAACTGTCATGAAATCAGTGTGTTTGAGCCGAGTGTGTGATGCTGAGATTACAGGCGCGCGAGCGGCGAAACGCGCCGCTTTAAAGCGCATATGACATTTTTTCCGCGGAGCAGAATGATTATATTGACTGTGTATTATTATATAAATGATGAAAATCTAAAACCAAATGAGTCTGAAGAACGGGTAAAAATGATTGAATCTGTTGTCTTTTCTTGTGCGCATGCGCACAGCTGCTTCCTCTTCCTCTACTTCCGTATTCTTGCTGCGGCCTTATATGGGCAAACAGAGAAAAACACGAAATCCTTTAATATCAATAAGCTGCATTAAAATATAATGCTGGACATTGTCGAATGTATATATATATATATATATTTTTTTTTTTTTTTGATTCTGTGTGTTTTAATTGATCAGGACAGATCGACATTATGACGATATTTTGACATGTTGAGACATGAAACTCTACACAACACTAATTAATACATCTTTTTTTTCCTTAAATGCAAAAGGTTCGTGTTTTTATGTATGGCAGTGTGATTCACTTTAGAAAAACAGTGTCGGTGTGTGAGATGTTGACATCCTTCGTTGGATTTGCTGTGTTTTTAAATATGTATTTTTGATTTACAAACACACTCCGAATTATGAATCATACAGAAATATGACACTGACAGGATGAATTGTTCATAAGTGTGACCAGTGGTGTTTGTTCAGTGTTTGATGTATTTTGATCTGCAGCTCTCCAAACAGGAACTGCTACACTGAGTAATGTGTGCATGAATGAATATGAACAGTAATGTGTGTGTGTGTGTGTGTGTGTGTGTGTGTGTGTGTGTGTGTGTGTTTGCTTTCTGTTTCAGGTACACTAAACTGGGATATGCAGGAAACACGGAACCGCAGTTCATCATTCCGTCATGTGAGTGTCTGTTCTTCTGTGCACATGTGTAGTGTGCTCGGCTGATGTCTGTAGGATGCTAGGCTGATGTGTGTAGTGCACGTCTGTAGTGTGCTCGGCTGATGTCTGTAGGATGCTAGGCTGATGTCTGTAGTGTGCTCGGCTGATGTCTGTAGGGTGTAGTGCACGTCTGTAGTGTGCTCGGCTGATGTCTGTAGGGTGTAGTGCACATCTGTAGTGTTCGAGGCTGATGTCTGTAGGGTGTAGTGCATGTCTGTAGTGTGCTCGGCTGATGTCTGTAGGGTGTAGTGCATGTCTGTAGTGTGCTCGGCTGATGTCTGTAGGGTGTAGTGCACATCTGTAGTGTTCGAGGCTGATGTCTGTAGGGTGTAGTGCACGTCTGTAGTGTGCTCGGCTGATGTCTGTAGGGTGTAGTGCACGTCTGTAGTGTGCTCGGCTGATGTCTGTAGGGTGTAGTACACGTCTGTAGTGTGCTCGGCTGATGTCTGTAGGATGCTAGGCTGATGTCTGTAGGGTGTAGTGCACGTCTGTAGTGTGCTCGGCTGATGTCTGTAGGGTGTATTGCACGTCTGTAGTGTGCTCGGTTGATGTCTGTAGGGTGTAGTGCACGTCTGTAGTGTTCTCGGCTGATGTCTGTAGGGTGTAGTGCACGTCTGTAAGGTGTAGTCAGTAGTGTACATCTGTAGGGTCCTTGGCTTATGTCTGTAGGGTGTAGTGCACATCTGTAGGGTGCAAGGTTTATGTCTGTGTCCTAGGCTGATGTCTGTAGGGTGTAGTGCACGTCTCTAAGGTGTAGTCAGTAGTGTACATCTGTAGGGTCCTTGGCTTATGTCTATAGGGTGTAGTGCACATCTGTAGGGTGCAAGGTTTATGTCGGTGTCCTAGGCTGATGTCTGTAGTGTGTTGTGCACGTCTGTAGGGTGCTAGGCTGATGTCTGTAGTGTGTAGGGCACGTGTGTAGTGTACATCTACACGTATGCAGGGCGCTAAGCTGATATCTGTAGTGTGCTAGGCTGATGGCTGTAGTGTGCCGGCTTTAGGCGGCCGTAGAGTGTTCTGTTCTCAGTGTGAGCGCTGAATCTGAGCGAACACAAACGGCTGAGAACTCATTGGCTGAAAGATGTCAAATCATGTCACGATCTTCACCACATGCTCAAAATAACGCTGTGCTTCTCTTCTTGCAGACTTGCGTCAGCGCTCGCTTCTTCTTTTACTGCCTCTGCATGTTTAACTGAAATCTGATGATCTCTGGCTTCCCATCATCCTTTTCTTCTGTCAGGCATCGCCATCAAGGAGTCGGCGAAGGTGGGCGACCAGGCTCAGCGGAGGATGATGAAGGGTGTGGATGACCTCGACTTCTTCATCGGAGACGAAGCCATCGATAAACCCAATTACGCCACCAAAGTGAGTGAACTGCCATGAAAAACGGTTTTTGTAGGTGCACTACTGTTCAAACGTTTGAGTCGGTGAGACCAAATCTGCGTTTATTTGGTCAAAAATACATTTAAAAATTGTGAAATATTATTAGAATGTAAAATAAGTGTTTTCTATGTGAATATCTAGTAAAGTGTAATTTATTCCAGTGATCAAAGCTGGATTTATCATCATTACTCCAGTCTTCAGTGTCACATGATCCTTCAGAAATCATTCTCATATGAGGATTTGATGCTCAAGAAACATGTATGATTATCAATTTTTTTTGCCGCTTTATATTTTTGTGGACACTGTGGCTGAAACCGAAATTGCCCCCTATACCCTCAAATAGGGCATTATTCGAGGGCACAGCCATTTGTAATGCTGTCCGGAACCATAGTGGACGTTATTGAGTCCACTCATTCAATCCCACAATGCCACCGACACAACGGCTGTCCGATCACGCCCTCGTTTTCATTCACTCCTTCAAGTGGACTAATGTAGGGAATAGTGAATGAGTTTTTAGGGGGTGATTTATTTGAAATATAATCTTTTGTAACTTTATAAATGTCTTTACTGTCACTTTTGATAAATGCGTCCTTGCTGAATAAATCTATTGATTTCTTTTAAAAATCATGCGCTGTTTGAATTCTCCTCTATTCCCTACATTACGAACATAGTCCACTTGGAGGAGTGGATGAAAACAAATTCATCAGACGCGGGAATTCATTTGGCATGACTCTCACAGTGCATTATGGGTATTCTCTAGCCGTTGAGCATGCATCAATTGTACACTCGTTATTGCGGTGCATTATGGGATTGAATGCATTAGGTAATGGTTTCATACACCACTACAAATGGCTATTCCAATCATAAATGAAAAGTTATTGTGTATATATATTTTTAGTAGCTCTGATCAGACATTTTTTCATATAAAGGTGTCAAACACCTTTGTCTATAAAACATATTTTCTTTGAATGTCAGTAGGCGACGTTTTTAAAAATGTTTGACCAGGATCTTCAGACGGCTGTGGAGTGTGGTGTACTGAAAATGTCCCGATCATTTCCTCACCCCCATCTCATCCAAGATGTCTGTCTGTCTTCAGTGGAAAAGAAATGAAGTTTTTTGAGGAAAACATTCCAGGATTCCAGGACTTCAATGGGAACCGACGGCTGAAGGTCCAAATCAATGCAGCTTCAGAGGAAGGGCTTCAGAGGCTCTGCACGATCCCAGAGGAATAGGGTCTGATCCAGACAAACCATCGGACATTTAACAAGAAAAAATAAACATTTATATATTTTTTTAACCACGGATGCTCGACTTCGGTGTTGGGATTCTTCATGTCGTATGACGTCATCACATCAGAAAGGTCACGCGTGACGTAGGTGGAAGTACCGCCCCAGTGTTAAGACGAACGTGCAAAGACTAAATCAAACAGCCTTTACAAAAATAACGGTTAAACAACGATGTCGGATGATTTTGAAGTTGGAGCAGAACATATGTTTTTCAGCACTGGGGCGGTACTTCCACCTACATCATGTGACCTTTCCGACGTGATGACGTCATGAAGAATCCCAACACCGAAGCCGAGCATCCGTGGTTAAAATGTATATAAATGTTTGTTTGTTTTTTTTCTTGAAAATGTCAGATGGTTTGTCTGGATCAGACCCTATTCCTCTGGGATCGTGCAGAGCCTCTGAAGCCCTTCCTCTGATACTGCATTGATTTGGACCTTCAGCCGTTGGTTCCCGTTGAAGTCCTGGAATCCTGGAATGTTTTCCTCAAACTTCATTTCTTTTCCACTGAATGAGTGGGAACATCTTGGATGAGATGGGGGCGAGTAAAATATCAGGACATTTTCATTTTGAAGTGAACTAATCCTGTAAGCTTCCTTTATCAAATATTAAAATGAAAATCTTATATAATGTTTGTTATATTTGTTTTTTTTGCTACAACTGTGTTAATTATGTTTATGTATTTATATTTAATATATTGATCTTGCCATGAAAATAGCCACAGATGCTGAAATGGCAATAAAAATAAACTAAAATAAATGGCTGTCCCCTTAAATACTGCCCTATATAAGGGTATATTTTGAACGTTAGAGTAGTTACGAACGCAGTACAAGCAGGTTCTGGTCCACTAGTTTGATTGGTCGGTGTGATGTTTATTTTAACTCATGGTTTTGCTCCTTGTGATTTCATTGGCAAGAGCGAAAATCACATTTCTATCCGTAACGTCTGTCAAAACATCACATGAACGTCTTGTTTATTAATCTGCTCGAAACGTCTTATTTTATTTAGCCAGATCTCTTCTTTTAGTTGCTGATATGGCATTACAATTTATTAATCTAGACTGCATGAAGCGTCATGTGATGATGAAGGTCTCTCACCATCATCTTCATTATCTGTTGGAAAGCGTGCCGTTCCTCCAGACGTGTGTGTGTGATCTCTGAGCGTGTGTGTGTGTGTGTCTCTGCAGTGGCCCATACGGCACGGGATCGTGGAGGATTGGGATCTGATGGAGAGGTTTATGGAGCAGGTCATCTTCAAGTACCTGAGGGCCGAACCCGAGGACCATTACTTCCTGCTAGTGAGTAAACCTCCGCCTGAAGGCTGCTGCTCATGTGATCATCTTGGGCTTCAGCACCATGACGCGTGATAAAATGCATATTTTCCATGTTAATCAGAGTTTTTGTCCTAACCATCCTCAACACCGACACGTGACGATTCCATTTTAGAAGCGTTTTCTATTTCTGCGACGTCATGGCTGGAAAAACATGCAAACTACGACAATGATAATCTCAGGTAGTGCTTCATTTTATGTTTAAAGCATCTTATATTTATAGCCATACTGAAAGCGATTAATAATTCACCTTTCAGAGCTTAGCTCAGTGTGAACACACCAGTCTGTCCTATGATGAAGATTGTATCAGTGTGCTTGCAGAGAGACTCCGCCCACACACTCTTCTGATTGGCTGTAGTTTATTCTGTTCCATCTCATAATGGAAACCGTTTCAGATAGAATCGCATATTGGCGCGCATTGCGGCTGGTAAGGACAACACCTCTGATTAACATGGAAATGATGCCTTTTATCTTTTACCGTGTGACGTGTCTGGTTTGGACACGGTGTAACTCCACTAGGGCCGCATTTACACTGCAGGTCTTGATGCACAATTCCGATTTGGTGACTATATATATTTTTTTTATGACCCGCTTGCATCATCTTTTAAAAGCGACCTGTATCCGATATTTGCATTTACACTATACAGTGGCGAAACAGCCCAAGATGCTTTGACCTGGTAAAAGAAGTAAAACGGCGCGATATGCAATGGATGCAGACGAAATGATGACGAAATGATGAAATTCAATGTTTTGCTTTCCGCACTTCTTTCTTTAAAGGTCAGCAAAACATTGCTCTCGTAAGGTGGAGAAAAAAGAGAGCCCTTGATCGCAGTTTGTGTCCGCCTGAGTTGACGTCATTCGCCTCCGTCCCTTTTACAGTGACCTACTTTACTGGGGAATATCCGATTTGACCGCTTGCATGGCAGACGCAAATGCACGTATCCCAATCATATCGGATTTGTTATCACATGAGTGAGGCCTGAATCCAATCTGAGGATATCGGAATCCATGCAGGGTTTTTTTCCTGCTTACACGTTCACATCATATCCGATCTGTGCCACATGAGAGGGAAACAGAGGGTCACTTCAACCATGCAGTGTAAATGGGGTGTTGATTTAGACCAGCGCATCACTTCCTGCTGTTGTTTTCTGTTACAGACTGAACCTCCTTTAAACACTCCAGAAAACCGCGAGTACACGGCCGAGATCATGTTTGAGTCCTTTAATGTGCCAGGGCTGTACATCGCTGTGCAGGTACACACACACACACACACACACTAGAGCTGCACAATTCTAGATAAAATAGATCTCAATTCTGAATACACAACTAAACTGAATGACTATTTAATAAATATAAATAAATATTTGTTTTTGAATGTATCTCTTGAATGAATGATTCAATGACAAACAACAGTCACTTGTCTCCACCTACTGGTGTAACGATGTAATTGATGCAATCTTTATTTGAAGCATCGTTACCTTCAAACGGTGATTTGCTCTATTTTGATATCTACCGTAGACATCAGTGTTTCTATCTGAACTACAAACTTGTATCCAGTACTTCTGTGATCATCTGAATTACTGTAAGACAGAAATAATGATCCTGTGCGGTTTGTAAGACGTTGTTTGTGAAGCCGTCGTTTCATATCTATACATGACAAGTGCTCTCTCTGGAGCCGAACGTTCGCTGTGATCCTACATGTCAAAGGTTTAACAGACAGAGCCGAATCCCTGTCATTCAGAAATAAGATCACGTGGGTGTTCGACTCAAGATCACAATCTTTTAAAGATTAATTGTGCAGCTCTAACACACACATACGTCAGTGTTTATGGTGTTTTGCTGATGGTGTGTGTGTGTTCGTCAGGCTGTTTTGGCTCTAGCAGCATCATGGACATCTCGGCAGGTGGGTGAGCGAACGCTCACAGGAACCGTCATCGACAGCGGAGACGGAGTTACTCACGTCATTCCAGTGGTACGACACACACACACACACACACACACACACACACACACACACACACACACACACACACACACACACACACACAGACACTACAACTTCTCAACTGTGCTGTTTTAACTCTGATTCTGTCCTGTCAGTCCTGAGAGCTGGAATATCATGCGTGTACTTGACGTGTGCCGGTATTATGTAATATGATACCATGATAATGAACGTGCATGATATTGTTATCATGGACTAATTCTAGAATCTTTATTACAATATGTTTCCATTTTTAGCATTCTAAAAATGGAAACATATTGTAATAAAGATTCTTAGAATTAGTCCTGATAACAATATCATGAGAGAGATTTATCAAACATTTCTTTACACTGAAACATTTTTGCATTGTTATCTGAAGTAAACGTGCCAGATCAGAAAATGTTCTGATTCTTTATAGATGACTTTTAGTCTTTTTGAAACATTTTATGATGCACTTTAATTGTATGTGGTTTACTGAATTATTATATCTTTTTGTTTTATGGAAACATTATTAAACTTGTTATTAACAGGACAACACTCAAATTTCTGTAACTTAGTTTAATATGATGATAAAACTTAAGAAATTATAGTGATGCACTGCAAAAAATGATGCTCTTGTGTTGTTTTCCAGCACAAATATCTAAACATTCGTAAATCAAGATACCTTTACTGGAGAAGAGAAATTAGTGAAGATATTAAGACTTGTTTTCTGAAAAACTGCACAATTAAATATGCTATAAACAAGAACAAATATCTGCCAATGGGGTCAGAAAAATAAGTTTCCCCTTTGAGTTAAGTTTGGCAGATATTTTTTTTAATAAAAACTCACTTAAAGCTGCTGTCAGTAACTTTTTGTTGTCAAGATTTATTTAAATGATATAATGAGAATGTACAACATGAATCCATTTTCCAAACCGTGTTTTTGTCTTGCCCTGAATCATTATGGTACACGTATAATAAGTGTTTATATTGGGACTATTTCAGAGCGGTCTGGTGTGAACCGCTGCGGAGGAGCACAGTCCCTGCGTGACTCGCCATAGACATAAACCGAGAGAAGTAGATCCGGCTGTAATGTTCTTCCACAAGGCGCATGCAGTTCTGTTCATCAACGCTAGAGCGCAAAAAGTCACGGACTGCAGCTTTAAGTTTAAGTGTATTTCTTTTAATGTATATCTTCAGTCATTTTGCTTCTCCAGTAAATGTGTCTTGATTTAAGACTGTTGGAAAACAAGACAGAAATACTGAGGAAGTATATTAATTTTTGTTCATTTTGATGTGCATTTGTCTGAGCCTCAGGCTCACGGCCACTTCTTCGCGGAATAGGACAGAGCAGGAAAGTTAAAAAGTGTGCTTTGATTGGATTGACAGGCAGAGGGCTACGTGATCGGCAGCTGCATTAAACACATTCCCATCGCTGGCCGGGACATCACGTATTTCACGCAGCAGTTACTGAGGGAGAGAGAGGTGGGCATCCCGCCGGAGCAGTCGCTGGAGACCGCCAAAGCTGTCAAGGTGAGTGAGTGAGTGAGTGAGTGAGTGAGTGAGTGAGTGAGTGAGTGAGTGAGTGAGTGAGTGAGTGAGTGAGTGAGTGAGTGAGTGAGTGAGTGAGTGGAGTGAGGAGTGAGTGGAGTGAGTGAGTGAGGAGTGAGTGAGGAGGAGTGAGGAGTGAGTGGAGTGAGTGAGGAGTGGAGTGAGTGAGTGAGAGTGAGTGAGTGGAGTGTGAGGAGTGAGTGAGTGAGTGAGTGTGATGGGTAGGTTTAGGGGTATGGGCTGTGAGTGAGTGAGTGAGTGTGATGGGTAGGTTTAGGGGTATGGGCTGTGAGTGAGTGAGTGAGTGAGTGTGATGGGTAGGTTTAGGGTATGGGCTGTGAGTGAGTGAGAGGAGTGAGTGATGGGTAGGTTTAGGGGTATGGGCTGGGGAGGAGTGAGTGAGTGGTGATGGGGTAGGTTTAGGGGTATGGGCTGTGATGGGAGGTAGGGTAGTGAGTGAGTGAGTGTGATGGGTAGGTTTAGGGTATGGGCTGTGAGGAGTGAGTGAGTGTGATGGGTAGGTTTAGGGGTATGGGCTGTGAGGAGAGTGAGTGAGTGTGATGGGTAGGTTTAGGGGTATGGGCTGTGAGGAGGAGTGAGTGTGATGGGTAGGTTTAGGGTATGGGAGTGAGGAGTGAGTGAGTGAGTGAGTGAGTGGGTATGGGTAGGGATGGGAGGAGTGAGGAGTGAGTGGAGTGAGTGAGTGAGTGAGTGTGATGGGTAGGTTTAGGTATGGGCTGTGAGGAGGGAGTGAGTGTGATGGGTAGGTTTAGGGTATGGGCTGTGAGTGGGGAGTGAGTGAGTGAGTGAGTGTGATGGGTAGGTTTAGGGGTATGGGCTGTGAGGAGTGGAGGAGTGAGTGTGATGGGTAGGTTTAGGGTATGGGCTGTGAGTGAGTGAGTGAGTGAGTGTGATGGGTAGGTTTAGGGGTATGGGTCAGAGGAGTGAGTGAGTGAGTGTGATGGGTAGGTTTAGGGGTATGGGCTGAGGAGAGTGAGGAGTGAGTGTGATGGGTAGGTTTAGGGTATGGGCTGTGAGGAGTGAGTGAGTGAGTGTGATGGGTAGGTTTAGGGTATGGGCTGTGAGGAGTGAGTGAGTGTGATGGGTAGGTTTAGGGGTATGGGCTGTGAGTGAGTGAGTGTGATGGGTAGGTTTAGGGGTATGGGCTTAGAGTGAGTGAGGAGAGGAGAGAGTGATGGGTAGGTTTAGGGGTATGGGCAGTGAGGAGTGAGTGAGTGTGATGGGTAGGTTTAGGGGTATGGGCTGTGAGGAGTGAGTGTGATGGGTGAGGTTTAGGGTATGGGCTGTGAGGAGTGAGTGAGGAGTGTGATGGGTAGGTTTAGGGTGTGAGTGAGTGAGTGAGTGAGTAGGTGATGGGTAGGTTTAGATGGGTAGGTTTGAGGTATGGGCTGTGGTGGTGAGGAGTGTGATGGGTAGGTTTAGGGGTATGGGCTGTGAGTGAGTGAGTGAGTGTGATGGGTAGGTTTAGGGGTATGGGCAGTGAGTGAGTGAGTGAGTGGATGGGTAGGTTTAGGGGTATGGGCAGGAGTGAGTGAGTGAGTGTGATGGGTAGGTTTAGGGGTATGGGCTGTGAGGAGTGAGGAGTGTGATGGGTAGGTTTAGGGGTATGGGCTGTGAGTGAGTGAGTGAGTGAGTGTGATGGGTAGGTTTAGGGTATGGGCTGTGAGGAGTTAGGAGTGAGTGTGATGGGTAGGTTTAGGGGTATGGGCTGTGAGTGAGTGAGTGTGATGGGTAGGTTTAGGGGTATGGGCTGTGAGTGAGGAGTGAGGTGATGGGTAGGTTTAGGGTATGGGCTGTGAGGAGTGAGGAGTGAGTGAGTGAGTGAGTGAGTGTGATGGGTAGGTTTAGGGGTATGGGCTGTGAGTGAGTGAGTGAGTGAGTGTGATGGGTAGGTTTAGGGGTATGGGCTGTGAGTGAGTGAGTGAGTGAGTGTGATGGGTAGGTTTAGGGGTATGGGCTGTGAGTGAGTGAGTGTGATGGGTAGGTTTAGGGGTATGGGCTGTGAGTGAGTGAGTGTGATGGGTAGGTTTAGGGGGTATGGGCTGTGAGTGAGTGAGTGTGATGGGTAGGTTTAGGGGTATGGGCTGTGAGTGAGTGAGTGTGATGGGTAGGTTTAGGGGTATGGGCTGTGAGTGAGTGAGTGAGTGAGTGTGATGGGTAGGTTTAGGGGTATGGGCTGTGAGTGAGTGAGTGAGTGAGTGAGTGTGATGGGTAGGTTTAGGGGTATGGGCAGTGAGTGAGTGAGTGTGATGGGTAGGTTTAGGGGTATGGGCTGTGAGTGAGTGAGTGAGTGGAGTGTGATGGGTAGGTTTAGGGGTATGGGCTGTGAGGAATGAGTGAGTGTGATGGGTAGGTTTAGGGTATGGGCTGTGAGTGAGTGAGTGAGTGAGTGAGTGAGTGTGATGGGTAGGTTTAGGGGTATGGGCTGTGAGTGAGTGAGTGTGATGGGTAGGTTTAGGGGTATGGGCTGTGAGTGAGTGAGTGAGTGTGATGGGTAGGTTTAGGGGTATGGGCTGTGAGGAGTGAGTGAGTGTGATGGGTAGGTTTAGGGGTATGGGCTGTGAGGAGTGAGTGAGTGAGTGTGATGGGTAGGTTTAGGGTATGGGCTGTGAGGAGTGAGTGAGTGTGATGGGTAGGTTTAGGGGTATGGGCTGTGAGTGAGTGAGTGTGATGGGTAGGTTTAGGGGTATGGGCTGTGAGTGAGTGAGTGTGATGGGTAGGTTTAGGGGTATGGGCTGTGAGTGAGTGAGTGAGTGTGATGGGTAGGTTTAGGGGTATGGGCTGTGAGTGTGTGTGTGTGTGTGTGTGTGTGATGGGTAGGTTTAGGGGTATGGGCTGTGAGTGTGTGTGTGTGTGTGTGTGTGTGTGTGTGTGTGTGAGATGAGCACACAAGCGCCTCGTCCACCAGACTCTGAATGTGTCTGTCTGCTGTGCAGGAGCGCTTCAGTTACGTCTGTCCCGACCTGGTGAAGGAGTTCAACAAGTACGACACAGACGGATCCAAATGGATCAAGCAGTACACCGGCATCAACGCCATCAGCAAGAAAGAGTTCACCATCGACGTGGGATACGAGCGCTTCCTGGGACCCGAGATCTTCTTTCATCCTGAGGTTTGTATACACACACGGACATGTTTCTATTATTGCTATTAAAGGTGCAATATGTAAGATTTTTTGATTAAAATATCTAAAAACCACTAGAACAGTGTTCTATATTTTGTTGACTTGTGTACTTGCATTATCCCAAATGATTTCAAGACTGTTTAAATCCTGAGAAATTAGCTATTTTAACCAGGACACGGACCATATCTGTGCGTATCCGTATCAATGACATCATACCCATGTTACCCTCGAGTTCCAGTAATATGATGTGATAAACAGCACTGTTACCCCGCATACACATGAGCCGAAGAAGCAGAAGTGCTCGTCTGCGGCAGAATAAAAGCTGTCGAGCCATGTGTCACTCGTCTCTCATCCGCACTCGCCCTGCTCTGCTTCACACTACAGTAACGTTAATAATCTCATCCATGAACATCTCGTCCCATCCCGATTCTTTTCCACCGGCTGTAGAGGTGAAGATGACAACTCCCATGAATCCACGCTCAATCTTGGCGTCATCAAGCATTTTGCGTAGAAAAATAAAACCTGTAGCTGTAGTTTGCCTTTTTTGCCAAATTATTTTGTCAGATGAATACCAAGTTTAGTGTTTTGTTCTTTCCCTCATATTTAAAATATTATATATAGACCATTTTCCCCATATTTTGAAGGTTTGGGGTCATGAAAAACACGGACAGGACTTTTGGCCTCGATGTTTGCCACAGTCTGTTTAATTAAAAGAATCTGAGATGCTGTATTTCTTCTGTAGAGACATAGTGTTAATTGTATTTCTGCAGTTCTTAAAAAATGTCTTGAATTTTTATATTAAAAATAGCCCCCAAACCGCACAGCCGTCACACACTTCTGTTTCCTCTTTCAGTTTGCTAATCCAGACTTCACTCAGCCGATCTCTGAGGTGGTTGATGAGGTCATTCAGAACTGCCCAATCGACGTGCGCCGTCCGCTCTATAAGGTCAGTAGTGTGTGTGTGTGTGAGAGAGAGATGGGTAGGTTTAGAGGTATGGGCTGAGTGTGTGTGTGTGTGTGTGTGTGTGTGTGTGTGTGTGTGTGTGTGTGTGTGTGTGTGTGTGTGTGTGTGTGTGTGTGTGTGTGTGTGTGTGTGTGTGTGTGTGTGTGTGTGTGTGTGTGTGTGTGTGTGTGAGAGAGTGTGTGTGTGTGTGAGATGGGTAGGTTTAGGGGTATGGGCTGTGTGTGTGTGAGTGAAAGATGGGTAGGTTTAGGGGTATGGGCTGTGTGTGTGAGATGGGTAGGTTTAGGGGTATGGGGAGTGTGAGTGTGAGATGGGTAGGTTTAGGGGTATGGGCTGTGTGTGTGTGTGTGTGTGTGTGTGTGTGAGTGAGAGATGGGTAGGTTTAGGGGTATGGTTGTGTGTGTGAGTGAGTGAGAGATGGGTAGGTTTAGGGGTATGGGCTGTGTGTGTGAGTGAGAGATGGGTAGGTTTAGGGGTATGGGCTGTGTGTGTGAGTGAAAGATGGGTAGGTTTAGGGATATGGGCTGTGTGTGTGAGATGGGTAGGTTTAGGGGTATGGGGTGAGTGAGTGAGTGTGTGTGTGAGATGGGTAGGTTTAGGGGTATGGGGTGTGAGTGTGTGTGTGTGTGAATGAGAGATGGGTAGGTTTAGGGATATGGGCTGTGTGTGAGAGATGGGTAGGTTTAGGGGTATGGGCTGTGAGTGTGTGTGTGTGTGAATGAGAGATGGGTAGGTTTAGGGATATGGGCTGTGTGTGAGAGATGGGTAGGTTTAGGGATATGGGCTGTGTGTGTGAGATGGGTATGTTTAGGGATATGGGCTGTGTGTGAGATGGGTAGGTTTAGGGGTATGGGGTGTGAGTGAGAGATGGGTAGGTTTAGGGATATGGGCTGTGTGTGTGAGATGGGTAGGTTTAGGGATATGGGCTGTGTGTGTGAGATGGGTATGTTTAGGGATATGGGCTGTGTGTGTGTGATGGGTAGGTTTAGGGATATGGGCTGTGTGTGTGAGATGGGTAGGTTTAGGGATATGGGCTGTGTGTGTGAGATGGGTAGGTTTAGGGATATGGGCTGTGTGTGTGTGATGGGTAGGTTTAGGGATATGGGCTGTGTGTGAGAGATGGGTAGGTTTAGGGATATGGGCTGTGTGTGTGAGATGGGTATGTTTAGGGATATGGGCTGTGTGTGAGATGGGTAGGTTTAGGGGTATGGGGTGTGAGTGAGAGATGGGTAGGTTTAGGGGTATGGGCTGTGTGTGTGAGATGGGTAGGTTTAGGGGTATGGGCTGTGTGTGTGAGATGGGTAGGTTTAGGGGTATGGGCTGTGTGTGTGAGATGGGTAGGTTTAGGGGTATGGGCTGTGTGTGTGAGATGGGTAGGTTTAGGGGTATGGTTTGTGTGTGTGAGTGAGATGGGTAGGTTTAGGGGTATGGTGTGTGTGTGTGAGTGAGAGTGTGTGAGATGGGTAGGTTTAGGGGTATGGGCTGTGTGTGTGTGAGTGAAAGATGGGTAGGTTTAGGGATATGGGCTGTGTGTGTGAGATGGGTAGGTTTAGGGGTATGGGGTGTGTGTGTGAGAGAGAGATGGGTAGGTTTAGGGTTATGGGCTGTGTGTGTGTGTGTGTGAGAGAGAGATGGGTAGGTTTAGGGGTATGGGGTGTGTGTGAATGAGAGATGGGTAGGTTTAGGGATATGGGCTGTGTGTGTGAGATGGGTAGGTTTAGGGGTATGGGGTGTGAGGTGAGAGATGGGTAGGTTTAGGGGTATGGGCTGTGTGTGAGTGAGTGTGTGTGTGTGAGAGATGCGTAGGTTTAGGGGTATGGGGGGGTGTTTGTGAGTGATAGTGAGTGTGTGTGTGTGTGAGATGGGTAGGTTTAGGGGTATGGGCTGTGTGAGTGAGTGTGTGAGTGTGAGTGTGTGTGTGTGTGTGTGTGTGTGTGTGTGTGTGTGTGAGATGGGTAGGTTTAGGGGTATGGGCTGTGTGTGTGAGTGAGAGATGGGTAGGTTTAGGGATATGGGCTGTGTGTGAGAGATGGGTAGGTTTAGGGGTATGGGCTGTGTGTGTGTGAGTGAGTGAGAGTGAGTGAGTGTGTGTGTGTGTGTGTGTGTGTGTGTGAGAGATGGGTAGGTTTAGGGATATGGGCTGTGTGTGTGTGTGAGTGAGTGTGAGTGAGAGTGAGAGTGAGAGTGTGTGTGTGTGTGTGTGTGAGAGATGGGTAGGTTTAGGGATATGGGCTGTGTGTGAGATGGGTAGGTTTAGGGGTATGGGGGGGGTTTGTGAGTGATAGTGAGTGTGTGTGTGAGATGGGTAGGTTTAGGGGTATGGGCTGTGTGTGTGTGTGTGTGTGTGTGTGTGTGTGAGATGGGTAGGTTTAGGGTATGGGCTGTGTGTGTGTGTGAGATGGGTAGGTTTAGGGGTATGGGCTCTGTGTGTGTGTGTGTGTGTGTGTGTGTGTGTGTGTGTGTGTGTGTGTGTGTGGGTAGGTTTAGGGGTATGGGTGTGTGTGTGTGTGTGTGTGTGTGTGTGTGTGTGTGTGTGTGTGTGTGTGTGTGTGTGTGTGTCTGAGATTGGTAGGTTTAGGGGTATGGGCTGTGTGTGTGTGAGATGGGTAGGTTTAGGGGTATGGTGTGTGTGTGTGAGTGTGTGTGTGTGTGAGTGAGATGGGTAGGTTTAGGGGTATGGGCTGTGTGTGTGTGTGAGATGGGTAGGTTTAGGGGTATGGGCTGTGTGTGTGTGAGATTGGTAGGTTTAGGGGTATGGGCTGTGTGTGTGTGAGATGGGTAGGTTTAGGGGTATGGTGTGTGTGTGTGAGTGTGTGTGTGTGTGTGTGAGATGGGTAGGTTTAGGGGTATGGTGTGTGTGTGTGTGTGTGTGTGTGTGTGTGTGTGTGTGTGTGTGAGTGAGATGGGTAGGTTTAGGGGTATGGTGTGTGTGTGTGAGTGAGAGTGTGTGAGATGGGTAGGTTTAGGGGTATGGTGTGTGTGTGTGTGTGAGTGAGATGGGTAGGTTTAGGGGTATGGTGTGTGTGTGTGTGTGTGTAAGATGGGTAGGTTTAGGGGGTGTGTGTGTGTGTGTGTGTGTGTGTGTGTGTGTGTGTGTGTGTGAGAGAGTGTGTGAGATGGGTAGGTTTAGGGGTATGGGCTGTGTGTGTGAGTGAGAGTGTGTGAGATGGGTAGGTTTAGGGGTATGGGGTGTGTGTGTGTGTGTGTGAGTGAGATGGGTAGGTTTAGGGGTATGGTGTGTGTGTGAGATGGGTAGGTTTAGGGGTATGGGCTGTGTGTGTGTGTGTGTGTGTGTGTCAGGGTTTCTACAGGCCTTAAAATCTCTAAATTTCCCCTTCCACAAATTAAGGCCATGAAAAGGTCAGAGCAGAAAGTCTTACAATCATGGTCATGGCGTTACACTGCAAAAAATGTATCTGGTTTTCTAGTAGACACGTCTAAAGTGTAGATGTATTTACTTGAGAAGCAAATTACTTAAGATAGTCAGTCTTATTTCTGAAAAAAAGGGGTCAGAAAAATAGTTTCCCTTTGAATTAAGGTTATTTTTCTGACCCCATTGCCAGATATTTGTTCTTGTTTTGAGCAAAAATGATGCTCTTCCTCAGTGTTTCTGTTTTCCAGCACAAATATCCAAACATTCATAAATCAAGACATTAAGATATTAAGTATATTGAAATTAAGGGTGTGCGATTAATTAATATCGTAATTGTTGTTTTGATGTGGGATCTGACATTGAGTATGTCCCTCACACTAGAGGCTGACATTTTTTCAGGAGTCCTGCAGGAATCCAACGGGATGGGAAACAAAATCACTATTAATCACGTGATTGGGACGGGAGAGGAAAAAAATTCAGCGGGAGTGGGCGGGACCGGGAATCATAATAACACTGATACCAACTATATACACACATGCAGTTTATATAAATTAACTGTTATAATTCTGAACTCAGTTCTAGTTGCGCTGTCTCTTTATGCTCTCCTGTTTGCTTCGGAGTGGCTGGTTCAGTGAATGACGTGCTCCACACCCGTAACAGACGGTGGCGATAATGCACCAAGTTGGTATGCCAATAACCACCAATAATATAAGAGAAGGCGGCTTGCCCATGCACTTTGTAGCCACAAAAATCATAATCAAAATGGAGTCAGACATGAAAGCCACGTTGCAACGACTACTGTCGGAAAATGATACCTCACCGACATTTCTGGACAGTCTGAAGTAACCAAAAACACGGCGTGAAAACGCCATACGCCAGCTGCGTGTGCGTGCGGGTGTGTTTGCATAGATGATTTACATGGAGTTTAATGTGTGTGCATTTAAGCTGGCTTTCAGTTCAATAAAATAACAACTACATTTTGGATTTTTATTCAACTAAGTGGGCATGCTGTGATCTGTACTGGATTGTTTACTGTAACTGACAGATTCCGGCCAGAAAAACACAACACGGGAGTGAGAGGGAACGGCAGTCATTCTTCTGGGAATTTCTCCCAGTTTTTTTTGTGTCACTCTCTACCTCACACACACCCAGAGAGCGCACGTATACACTACGTGATGTAGTCTAGTAGATTAGACTAGTGTGTGTACACACTGTGTGATTTACTCTATTAAAATGCAAAATTGTCCCCAAAGTTCAAGATAAGGCGGCAAAATGCCCCTGTATCTGCCAGTGAGGTCAGAAAAAAATCTTTTAATTTTGAATTTTTTTTTTTTTTTTTTTGACCTCATTGGCAGATATTTATTCTTGTTTTAAACACTTAATCACTTAATTTTGACACTTTAATAAAGACATATAACCTCTCCAGTAAATGTATCCTGATTTATGAATGTTTAGATATTTGTGTTGGAAAACGAGACAGAAACACTGAGGAAGAAGTGTATAAAATCTCCAGAAACCCTGTGTGTGTGTGTAAACATGTCCTCTTTTGCAGAACATCGTTCTGTCGGGCGGCTCCACCATGTTCCGTGACTTTGGCCGGCGTCTGCAGAGAGACCTGAAGAGAACGGTCGACGTTCGTCTGAAGCTCAGCGAGGAGCTCAGCGGAGGAAAACTCAAGGTCCCGTTTAAAGATCAACCTCAGCGTCAGTGCGTTCACAATGAGAATGACCCCACTCAAAATCTCCTCTGCCTCTCTTCTGCTCTCACAGCCTAAACCCATCGACGTGCAGGTCATCACCCATCACATGCAGCGATACGCCGTGTGGTTCGGAGGATCCATGCTGGCCTCGACTGTGAGTTGCACACACACACCCTCTCACTTATTACACAGCTACTTTTATTATTTTACTAAAAATTAACATTACTTATCAATGTACACTATAATGCATTATAACTTTTCATAAATAATAAGTTAGATACTTTTTTCTCACCTAAAGGATTATTAGGAACACCTGTTCAATTTCTCATTAATGCAATTATCTAATCAACCAATCACATGGCAGTTGCTTCAATGCATTTAGGGGTGTGGTCCTGGTCAAGACAATCTCCTGAACTCCAGACTGAATGTCAGAATGGGAAAGAAAGGTGATTTAAGCAATTTTGAGCGTGGCATGGTTGTTGGTGCCAGACGGGCCAGTTGGAGTATTTCACAATCTGCTCAGTTACTGGTATTTTCACACACAACCATTTCTAGGGTTTACAAAGAATGGTGTGAAAAGGGAAAAACATCCAGTATGCGGCAGTCCTGTGGGCGAAAATGCCTTGTTGATGCTAGAGGTCAGAGGAGAATGGGCCGACTGATTCAAGCTGATAGAAGAGCAACTTTGACTGAAATAACCACTCGTTACAACCGAGGTATGCAGCAAAGCATTTGTGAAGCCACAACACGCACAACCTTGAGGCGGATGGGCTACAACAGCAGAAGACCCCACCGGGTACCACTCATCTCCACTACAAATAGGAAAAAGAGGCTACAATTTGCACAAGCTCACCAAAATTGGACAGTTGAAGACTGGAAAAATGTTGCCTGGTCTGATGAGTCTCGATTTCTGTTGAGACATTCAGATGGGAGAGTCAGAATTTGGCGTAAACAGAATGAGAACATGGATCCATCATGCCTTGTTACCACTGTGCAGGCTGGTGGTGGTGGTGTAATGGTGTGGGGGATGTTTTCTTGGCACACTTTAGGCCCCTTAGTGCCAATTGGGCATCACTTAAATGCCACGGCCTACCTGAGCATTGTTTCTGACCATGTCCATCCCTTTATGACCACCATGTACCCATTCTCTGATGGCTACTTCCAGCAGGATAATGCACCATGTCACAAAGCTCGAATCATTTCAAATTGGTTTCTTGAACATGACAATGAGTTCACTGTACTAAAATGGCCCCCACAGTCACCAGATCTCAACCCAATAGAGCATCTTTGGGATGTGGTGGAACGGGAGCTTCATGCCCTGGATGTGCATCCCACAAATCTCCATCAACTGCAAGATGCTATCCTATCAATATGGGCCAACATTTCTAAAGAATGCTTTCAGCACCTTGTTGAATCAATGCCACGTAGAATTAAGGCAGTTCTGAAGGCGAAATGGGGTCAAACACAGTATTAGTATGGTGTTCCTAACAATCCTTTAGGTGAGTGTAATATTTGCAGTAGGGCTGTCGATTAATCGGAATTGATTTTTGAATTCGCAATTTGGCTTTGAATGATTATAAAAACAAGAGTCGGAGCCGAATGCGGATAAGCAAATGGACTTCACATACACACAAAAATCTAAAACAATCATTTATGTCTTAAGTAAACGTATACCATTGAGAAAGAAACCGCATGTGTAACAGCTGCTCTCTGTGTCATCAATGATCATCAAACAACAAATGACAAGGAAAAGTCACTCACTGATCTGGATAACTTAAGTAGCTTTAATAAGGATTCATCTATATTTAATGTGTTCAGTGTTATTTTACATTTGATTTATTCAATGTTTTCTTGTAGGCTATTATTTCTGAATAATAATCTTCCTGAAAAACACAGTTTATTTAAAGGCCCCCTGAAATCATGAATGCTTTTTAGTATGACTATGTTAGCCTTAAGGTTATGAATAAGCTGGCGTGTTCCAAAACAATGACAAAATTCACGTTTAGCATTCAAAACTTAGTCTCTTACTTCCTCTAAAATGAATCACAGTTTTTGATGACATCATCAGACTTCAGCTTCTCATCACATCTTCTGTCCAATCAAATGCTTTCTAGAATCTGAAGCCCCGCCCCCTACACTATAAGTAGACGCTGAAGCTGTGGCTGAAAGAGATGGCGACACAGAGGCAAAACTTACAGCCTGCCGCTTTATATTCATTTGTAATTAGTTTCCATACTTCTCGTATTGCTGACTGTTCACTTGTCTTCTGTAACTGTTTTGAGGACCTTTTTCTTCCATTAGTTAACCTAGTATTAATTTAGAAGTATCGTTATTGTGAAATTTCACTGATGTTGTGAAATAAGACTTTCATCATATTGCTGACCTATAATTGTGATTTCATATTCCTTGTTGCATCTGAAATTGGTTGTTTGTCACATGTTTTATGCGTTATACTTTTTAAAGACGTAACGAGCATTATAACTGTGGTTACAGTTATTCAAGAGATCATAAAATGCATTATAAGGTGCATAATTAATGCATTAAAATACCTACATGCATTAG
>CM031951.1:3489473-3731973 GCA_018749465.1 Paracanthobrama guichenoti | reverse complement strand
GAACTATCCCTTTAATAAGTTTCAAAATGTAACCAGCTGAAATGTTTTAGTTGGATGTTCATCTTCATGTTAAGTGCGTTCACATTGTGTTGACACAACACAAGTGACGTTCTGCTCAAAATATACTTAAACACTTTTCCATTAAATACATATAAAAGATAAATTCACTTAAAGATGAATAGATTAACGTTATCAGAAACATCGCGTTTAATTATATTCAGCTGTATGATCTCATTTAAATTGCGCTGAATCTGACTCTCGCGAGAGGTCATCTTAATTGCGCGCTTTTATGCAAATACGTGACCGACTGTTGGCAGATCGGCTTTGCGCAGTGCTGGGTTTGTTTAAATTTGTCAACCCGAATAAAATCTGTCCTGTAACTAAATTTGTTTACATTGCCTCGTGACAACAGATGAGCAAAAAATGAGTAAAAAAAATTGAATAGCAGCTTAAAGCCACAATATGTAATTTTTTCGCCTCTTCCTCTTCTTCCGCTCGTGTGGTAAAGCAGCGTTGTTTTATCATATTACACACATGTGAGTGTGTTAAAGTGATGTTATAATGCTACTCTGTGCGTTCGTTCGGTGCTACTATGAGACACTTGATCACACTGAAGTGAGCGAGATCATATTAGGCATGGTAAAACATGGCACTCGCGGTATTACCAGATTTAAACAATAAGACTGACTGTGTTGAGCTAAGGAACAGTGATTAGTTTCTGTCCATGAATGATCCAAACAGTGTCTAATAAAACATCAGATATTAAAGCGGCTTTGGTGTTTCCATGGTTACTACAAAATAAAACCTGAAATCGAGGGTAACTCGGGTATGATGTACTTATTTTTCTGGATTTAAACATTCTTGGAAACATTACACAAGTCAACAATTGTTTATTTGTCATTACACATGTACAAGTACAGTATAACGAAATGAAGTTTGGAGCAAGCCTCCGGGCCGCAGCCGATTATTCAGGCGCCGCCCTACGCTCTCCAGAAATACAAGAATGCAATTTAGCAAGCATTACATAGCAAACACAACAAAACATAAACATAAACATAAACATAAACGTGGTGGGATTTTTTGTATGGAGTGGGAGAGGAGATAGATAACAGACAGGCAGACGGTTGGGGGCGGGGTGGGGTCGGGATCGGGTGTGTATGGTGCGAGTGAGTCTGAGATTGTGTTGTGTGAGAATGTTAGCCATAACTTCAGATGTTTTCGAGTTCAGTTCTATGGTTTGTCCTTGAAGGGAGATAAGGCAGTGCACAGGGGAAGATAGCAGACAGCTGCCCGGCTGACCTCCCAACCGAGAGATAGGGACCAAGTGAGGTTCGTTGGGCTAGTTGATTAGGTCAGGCAAATACAATTTATTATTTTTTAATCCATTTGATGATCTTCGGTAATTTGTCCGGATCATAATCAATCAATCAGATCTGGTCCTCAGCATTCGCGTCCGGTCTGTGCAGTTTCCCTAGACATTACGTCCAGCCTCATGGCCAGACCGGTTACAGTCCGTAAAGTTCACCGATCTGACCCCAATGGAGCCCACTCTTCCCTGCGTATCCGCAGTCCGGACTGCGTTGTTACGGTTCAGTTCCTCAATTCCTATCACTTTCTGATCTAATTCCTTCAGACGGTCACACACAACCCCGAA
This sequence comes from Paracanthobrama guichenoti, assembly GCA_018749465.1. NCBI lineage: Eukaryota > Metazoa > Chordata > Actinopteri > Cypriniformes > Gobionidae > Paracanthobrama > Paracanthobrama guichenoti. Next base: position 3,730,319 of record CM031951.1, on the reverse strand, counting down.
GCATTCTTTAATTTCCACAGACAGCGGCTGGGTGAATTTGCTTGCAGCTGTCTTACCAATCTTCCGATAGGTCAGGGCAATCCCAAAGCCAAAGAATAGGAACCCCGCCATCAATAATCCAATCATGTATAAATCTTCCGCATCCTCCACGGACAGAGCCTCCAGGCACAGGACTTGCCAGTTGTTCCATGCGTCCCTCACGTACCCTGCAGCAAAAGGTCCCGTCCGGGCAGGTGGGTTCTCCCGGGGCACCCTTCCTTTGTGAGAAAATCTTGTCGATCGCGCTGATTGACCAGTTAATCAATTCCATTTCAGTATTTTCAGGAGTCCAGCAAAGCAGCAGTCAGAGAAGAGAAGAGACGAAACACTAGACAAAACAAAACAGCGCGAGAGCCAGCAGGGAGCAGAGAGAAAAACACGTCTGCACGGATTGAAGGACAGAAAGGAATGTATATATATATAAAATGTATATATATATAAAACATATATAAAATATCTTACATATTGTGCCTTTAATTGAGTCTTCTGGCAGTTTGAATTTGAATTTTTGACAGTTGGAGTTTGAACAGTCTTCACTCAATTGAACATTCAGTCCAGTGTAAGTCTATGGGATTTTTTCCGAGTTTTAATTGCCATTTTGAGGAAAAAAACATTAGTTAGAAAAGATATCAGAACAGACTAAAGGTCTGAGACGAGTTTGGAGGATGTTAAAAACACCTGCTGATGTTAATGAAAGCACAAGGAACAGACTCGGCGGTTGGTTAGCGATGAACGGTATGAAAGCAGATCTCAGCACATGAGTTACGATGACTCCATTAATGCATTACACACACACACACACACACACACACACACACACACACACACACACACACACACAGAGAGAGAGAGAGAGAGAGAGAGAGAGAGAGAGAGAGAGAGAGAGAGAGAGAGAGAGAGAGAGAGAGAGAGATCTCAATTCATTTGCTTTCATGATGATCGAGGAGCTTCTGTCAGGCAAACAACTAACGTTACAGGTTCAATTAATCGATCGCACCTTCGGATCTTCGTCGCATTTCTTCGATGAATCAAACAGCCAGCGTCTCTCATCAGGTCAAATGTCAGTCATCGGCCAAGAGCATCACAGTAAGTGTGTTTGTGTGTGTTTTGTGTGTTTTTCCCTATGCAATGACCGGTTGATTGGCGTCACACAACCAAACACATAATAATGATCAATAATAATTGAGCTTATGGGAGCGTCATATAACACAGTGAGGTTTTGTATTTGTGTTACTTCTTACAATGCATTAAACACAAAAAGTACCACAAATGCAGATGAAATGAGACCGATAAGATTATTCATAACGAATGCATGTCAGCTGTACTTGATAATGGAGGGATGCAGTTCTCCAATGCATTAACAAAGGCAATGTTAAAGTTTACAAAGTGAGGTTAGTCCATACATGATTGACAGCAGGCATACAGTCTGCAATTCAATCCACATGCATTTGTGTAGAGCTTTTCACAATACGTACCGTCTCAAAGCAGCTTTACAGAAAATGCATGAGTCTACATTACAATTTAGAGTCATCTGTTATCAGAGGAGACTGTGTCCAAGTTATGGATTTCAGAAAAGTATACAAATCACACAGTTAGCTAACAACGTATTAATAAGCAAGGCACAAACAATGGGCTCATTGAAGTAAAGAATACGTGTTGTTAATGATAAGGGTATATAGAAAAATATATGTAGCATTGGTGGAGGGGTTGATTCCTCATACATGAGATATATACACACACACACACACACACACACACACACACACACACACACACACACACACACACACACGCACCTAAAGGATTATTGGGAACACCTGTTCAATTTCTCATTAATGCAATTATCTAATCAACCAATCACATGGCAGTTGCTTCAATGCATTTAGGGGTGTGGTCCTGGTCAAGACAATCTCCTGAACTCCAAACTGAATGTCAGAATGGGAAAGAAAGGTGATTTAAGCAATTTTGAGCGTGGCATGGTTGTTGGTGCCAGACGGGCCGGTCTGAGTATTTCACAATCTGCTCAGTTACTGGGATTTTCACGCACAACCATTTCTAGGGTTTATAAAGAATGGTGTGAAAAGGGAAAAACATCCAGTATGCTGCCTTGTAGAAAATGCCTTGTTGATGCTAGAGGTCAGAGGAGAATGGGCCGACTGATTCAAGCTGATAGAAGAGCAACTTTGACTGAAATAACCACTCGTTACAACCAAGGTATGCAGCAAAGCATTTGTGAAGCCACAACACGCACAACCTTGAGGCGGATGGGCTACAACAGCAGAAGACCCCACCGGGTACCACTCATCTCCACTACAATTAGGAAAAAGGGGCTACAATTTGAACAAGCTCACCAATATTGGACAGTTGAAGACTGGAAAAATGCTGCCTGGTCTGATGAGTCTCGATTTCTGTTGAGACATTCAGATGATAGAGTCAGAATTTGGCGTAAACAGAATGAGAACATGGATCCATCATGCCTTGTTACCACTGTGCAGGCTGGTGGTGGTGGTGTAATGGTGTGGGGGATGTTTTCTTGGCACACTTTAGGCCCCTTAGTGCCAATTGGGCATTGTTTAAATGCCACGGCCTACCTGAGCATTGTTTCTGACCATGTCCATCCCTTTATGACCACCATGTACCCATTCTCTGATGGCTACTTCCAGCAGGATAATGCACCATGTCACAAAGCTTGAATCATTTCAAATTGGTTTCTTGAACATGAATAATGAGTTCACTGTACTAAAATGGCCCCCACAGTCACCAGATCTCAACCCAGTAGAGCATCTTTGGGCTGTGGTGGAACGGGAGCTTCATGCCCTGGATGTGCATCCCACAAATCTCCATCAACTGCAAGATGCTATCCTATCAATATGGGCCAACATTTCTAAAGAATGCTTTCAGCACCTTGTTGAATCAATGCCACGTAGAATTAAGGCAGTTCTGAAGGCGAAAGGGGGTCAAACACAGTATTAGTATGGTGTTCCTAATAATCCTTTAGGTGAGTGTAGATTTAATGTTTTATATATTGTTCAGATTACTTCATGCTAACTGCAATTTTGGGGTGTTACCATAGATTATCATGAAGTTTTCTTCTCTGAATGGTAAAACCCCGTCTTCTCTTTTCTCTTTATCTGGCTCATGCTTTCTTCACTGGTCAATGAAATTGTGATGCATTATTCTAAATAACTATATTTGTTTATATCGAACATTTTATAACATCTCTGCGTGACATGAGGGTCTTTAACCAAACCCTACCCTTCCCGAATTCCCCTTTCTGCCGTCCAGTGAAACCGTCACCTTTATTAACAGATAAACCACACACTGTTATTTCAGTGTTGTTGTTAACATAGTGGTTAGTGGTTGATTTGAAGGGTAACTAAACCCTAGAACAACTTTTTTAGTTAATGATCTGCAAGACTGGGGCTTTATTAGTGCTGTTCATTGATTCGAGTAAATGTTTTGACATTTGGGTATAAGGTGTGTTACAATATATGGTGTAAAAACGTCTGAACTGTACTGTACACATGCATTTTAGACGGTATGTTATGTTCTTGCTCCGTCCATGCAATAAATGCTCATTCTTGAGTGGGTTTTCTAGCATATTTAATTAAACTGCTCAGGTAATTGCTATGGTATATGACCCATTTCAGGGCTGCCAGAATTGCGTTGTTTATTCATGCATTGGTTGTGCCATTCATTCATGTGTTTCCTCCATTGAGAGGACCAGGAGCAGAACTCGTGTTGTTGAAGGATCTTCTTCATCTTCATCAATGATCAATGTTTCTCAACCCTGAGCACATTTCAGCCTTACCAGAGTCCAAAACCTGAAACCTCATCCAGGACCAGGACACGGTAACATCTCAGTGAACTCATGCAGGAGTGTGTTTACATCCACGTTCTTAACTTGATTATGCTTAATAAGCTAACAAAGTATGTGGTCATGTAAACACGCTAACCTGTTTTCCTTTATCGGAATAAGGTCATAAACAGCTTTAAAGGGAAACTATTATGCCCTTTTTTAAATTCTTGATTTTGTTTTTGGGCTCTACTAGAACAGATTTTACTGCTTAAATGTTGATTATTCCTCATATTCTCCATTGTTGCAGCTCCTCTCTTCCCAGTCTGTCAGTAACACTCTGTTTAGTTCATAGACTGTAAAAAAAAAAAAAATGGATGTGACGTCACCCATAGGTTTCCGAAGAGCATTTTTGAAGCCTAAAAGTCGGCCGTTGCCATCTTGGCAGCACGTCATTCCTGGATAACTGAAAATGGGGAAAAAAGGCGGGACCTGGATGGAGCTGAGGTGCCTGGTTGCTGAAACCACGCCCACCTAGCTCGACCATAGTGGCTATACACCTGTCACTCAAGTGGCCACGCCCTTAATTATGCAGAATTTAAGGCTTAATATAATTGAAACGGATGAGTTATAAAAAAATTCACCCCCCTCACAGTTATCATGAAGAGCAAAATTAGCCGTATAGACCAAAACCACTTTTTGTACCAGACTGTAAACATGTTTTTTTCTGCTGTAAAGTTGGGCATTTTAACATGGGGGAGATACAGATTTGACTCCCTTCTGGAGCCTTTCTATAGCGGCCAGTCGATGAATTTGAGTTTAAGTCACTTCTGTGTTTGTTTCAAGCATAGACAGTAAAAGAAATGGACACAGCGACCCCATAGGCTTGAAGTCAATTAGAAGCGCTCACTTCCTGACGGCTGAGCGTACTGCGCAGCCTCAGACTGAGCTTTACGACGCAGATGTGACGTGAGCAACCTGTCTGACAGTTGTAAGTCTTCTAGTAGTTGTGCAAAGTCGAATCTGAATCACCGAATCTTGCAGAGGTTTTGGCTCTCTGTGGGCTTCTCGCCATGCTTCTCCCTTGACTTTATCAGACTTTATGCCTCCACGTCCCCCCCGATTGCCTCATAGACAGTGAAAGATTGCCTGCGAGCTTCTCCTCCTGTCTATACTGGACTATACGGTAATTTCTCTACTGTGCAACAGAGAGTCGCGTGGTTTTGACACAATCGTTAGCCTATTTTTACAGAAATGGCTTCTACGGGGCGATAGTGTAAGATGCAAGGTAATGGAAGCTTTTATACATTGTCGTGTTTCTTTAGAAATAAACAATGGACAAAGGGAGTCTTTAAACGCCTCAGATGTAAAGTTATTCGCTGTCAAAGTGACGCCAAAATGAATGGGAGTCAATGGAATGCTAACAGCAGGTGATGGCTTGGTTAGCAATGGCTGCCCCTATGGAAGGTACGCTTTCCGGGTGCTGGATTACCCCCTTGGTTTCAAGAGGGAACTTGGTTTAGTTCCTCTATGAAACCCCGCCTTCTGAAAAGCAGTCTGTGCTCTGATTAGTTGGCTGGAGCAGTGTGTTGTGATTGGTCAAGCGCTTCCAGCGTGTTTGGGAAGTGTCCCGTCCCTTACCATAACCAGCAGTTTCAACCATAGACTATAACACCGTGTCCTAACTACACGTGACGTGATAAGATTCCAGTGACAAGCAACTTGCCACACCAGACACACCGCAACTACGAGATGCAACAAATCAATCAAAAACCACAGCCAATCAGAACAGCGTGTGGGCGGGCTCTCGTGACAAGTGCACTTGCAAGGAAATAGTAGATAATCAAATTCACAAATATTATACCATTTAACATTCCTAAAAATACATACTGAGTTACTAGAACAATCTTTGGCATAGAATATACTTGTTTATTCACAGTGGTTCTTGTTTCCAGTTTAATTTCAAGATCTGAGGTTTTACATTTTAAATTTGTGGTCCTTCTAATTAAGTGATAAAAGCAGTTGCACATGTACAAAATACACATAGCCTACTCATCTTTGCACCAATAAAATGTGCAACACTGTTTTACTGCCAAATTATATGTAATCTAATTCATTTAACTTGCAGTGGAATGTTTTCCTCCACAGCTCACGATTTCGGCGTATGTGAGTTCCCCAACATAAAGCATGATGGGATACGCTTCTATTTGAGACCGTGTGGGTTTAGTGTGCATTAAGGGCACTGCATGGGACAGTCTTGCACACTTCCTGTCGCATGCACGCGCTCTCAAGTGGCCAAGACCGCAAGTGTGGGTATTTGGACAGGGCATTGGTTTCAACACACTACTAACCAACCCAATCAGGCCCCGCCCCTTTATTCTGCGTATTAATTATTTAAATGAGGAATATTGTGAGGTGATTGTTATCTGAGGAAAACTCAAGACTACAATGGAGGCGTTTCAGGGATTTCAGAAACCCTGACACTGATATAGAGAAGACTCAAAAAGCAACATTACACACTAAAGAACGATCAACATGAATAAAAGCATAATAAGGACCCTTTAAGCATAAACCACACCACTTTTTTTACTTGGTATTTTTTTACTTGGACATTTTTACTTGTTTATTGGTTAGCATGTAAACTGGAGCAATGGTTTAATTCAATAAGCTGATTCTTGAAAGTTCAGTGTTCATGTTGCTTGCATGTCATTAATGTCTAGGAGATTCTAAGTGTGTGTGTGCAGGTAATTGTTGTTTGAAAGTCATAAGCTGATCCTGCTGAAGTAAGTGTGTGACGTGCGGTTCGACCAGTAACCAACATCCCTCATCACTCTGTCCATCATCTCAAATTCAAACGCTCATTATACATGCACACAAAGCAATTAGTATGGAACTAGTGTGTGTGTTTGTGTGCTCATATTACTTAAGGGAGGCTATCAGATATGCTTATAACAGAGACTCAGGTTACACACACACAGAGTCATAGAAAGCATTGCAGCACTTCCCAATGTTACACTGAAAAGTGTAATTAGCTGAGAGCGAGAGCATCTTCTAATTGAATGTTTCTTCGAGGATATCTGATAGTGGCCAAACACTCAGACAGATAAGATGACGTGAAGAAAGTGGCATTAGAGGAACTGAAATGACTAAAGAAATGGTTGTTTTGTGGCGATTAGAAGAGAGACGGTGATCAAATGCAAATATTAGCTGCTTCTGCTCTGAGCTCATACAGCTCTGGAAAAAATTAAGATACCACTTAAAATTGATTTCTCAATTGTCTCTTAATTTTTTCCAGCACTGTAAAAAATGTCATGCCTCTCCAATTCAAAATTGTCTAGTGACTGGTCACATCTAAATTTTTCATTTGGCCTAATTGAATTTCTGTGAATTGAATTTTATCAATTGTGGCAACAGTCTGTTAACATGGGCTCAATCAGAAATAATACACTCACCTAGAAAAGCAACCTGCGTATTAGTTTTAGCCGATTGTAATGTATTTAGTTCAATAAAACACATGTAGCCTTCTGTAAGTGGTGATGGTGTTAATGTTTGCTGCAGCAAACGTGCTCAGTGTAAAAACGGCCTTTTCTTTTATTTCGACCTGGAGTCTATTAAAAGTTAATCAGAAAAAAATGGTAGCTTATGTAGGCTATAACTGCACTTGTTTCAGAATAGTAATGTTAACCCTTTTCTTTCCCCATTTCTGTTTGCTGCTGCATCCTTTATGTCTATGGCTGCTCTCAATTTTTCCAACACGGATCAAACTGAAAATTCTGTTAATAAAACAAAGCCGTTAAAATGAATTTGCGTTATTGAATCGTTAATTTTGACAGCCCTAGTAAAAATATATTCAGATACGTTCGCTCAACGTTCATTTTGGACCTATTTTTTCAACCATGACGGCATGTGTGGGAAGGATGTCTTTTTAACAGTCATCAAACGTCCAAACGTTTGCTGGGATGCTCCACTTGTCACCATGATGCTAACACTCCAAAACCCACATTAACAGAAACTCTTCTACATTAGCATAACAAAACATTAATCACTACTAAATCTCCCACTTACACATTAATCTTGCACCAAAAAAACACAATTTTGGCATTTACTCTCCCTTTTGAGTGCCATGTGCAAAGCATGCTGGGAAATGGTTAACCACAGCCCAGTTAAACTTAAGTTTGTCTAAATTAAAATAAATAATTTCATAAAACTCAAAGCAATGAAACTGTTCAGTTTACTTGAAATATATCAGTTCTGTGACCCTGAACGAAAAATAAAGTTCTATATACTCCTAAAAGTTAATTTGAGTGAACTAAATTGTATAAAGTTGGCCTTAATGGTTTTGCGCATTAAGGCCTGTTCACACCGGGGCGATTTTCGCTTGCGTTTATCACCGACGTTTAACGCCTCGTGACTAAACAAAGGGCACCAATGTGAGTGTGCACACCGACGCGCAAAACGCCAGGCGTAAAAGAAAAAACACCTTGTTTTGACGCGACGTCACAGTAAAACACCACTTGGTGGTGCTCAAGCACAAAGCAATCTTGCCGAACACACATTGATACGACGAAGAGGAAGTAAGTAGACAAAGAAGAAGCTGCTTGCCAGTTAGCAAAAAGTGTGTGAATGGTTTTGGCAAGCACGTAAATACTGTCTCTCTTCTTCTTCTGTGCGACAAGCGAGTGTCAGAAGCGTGGAGTGCCGCAGCACCACCTTGTGTACCTGGAGCGCCATCTACTGTTTTGCACGTACACTCGGCGCATCGCTTGGTAGTGATGGGCGTCCCGGCTCTTTTTCATTTGACTCAGCTCACTGAAAAGAGCCTCCCAAACGTCTCTTTCAAAAATAAATGTTTTAACTGTGACTTTGACTATGATAGGTGTGAAAACAATAAGTAAGGTGAAATAAGACCATGATAGTCGCTACCGTACAATAATCAGAGCATTGAGTTACTTCATTCAGCAGCTGATTCATGTCCAAGTGCATTCACGAGAGATGATTTCGATTTTATAAACCTGTTCCCAGTATGTCTTCATATTTGTTAGACTTTGTCCATCACAGCCTGGCTTCGTTCCAAAGTAGGCTACTTCTAAATGATTCATAGCCTTTACCTCTCTGGCCTTTACAGCCGCTGGAGTGTTGAGGTGATGGTCAGTTTTGCTTTGCAAACACTGGAATGATAGTTTCCCGTTATTGGTTTTATGGCTTGTAAAAGAGGAATTAAAGATGGTTGTTGGTGGGTGGCAGCTCGCTAATGCGCCGCATAACTCCACACGCACCCACGCAACAGATGTAGAAACATGCAAACACCACAGCGTTTGTGTATTCCAATGTAAATTCCTCTTTCATTTGATGTTTGCATGGTGTCCAGGTTGAAGCTGTTTACCCTATCAACAGTAAATCAGTTCCACAGTCTTGTATTTTGCATGTTTGTTTAAACATACTAAAACCAAATTACTTTAAAGTCTCCATCAGGTTTGTGTATTTTTAAAGTGGACCTATTATGCCCTTTTTCAAAGTCTTGATGTTGTTTGGGCTCTACTAGAGCAGGATTTCCTGCTTGAATTATTCCCCATATTCTCCATTGTTGCGGCTCCTCTCTTCCCAGTCTGTCAGTAATGCTCTGTTTAGTTCCTGTCTCTATGAAGCCCCGCCTTCTGAAAAGCACAGTGTGCTCTGATTGGTCAGCTGGATCAGTGTGCTGTGATTGGTCAAGCACTTCCAGCGTGTTTGGGAAATGACCCGCCCCTTACCATAACCGGCAGTTTCAACACACCACTAACTAACTCAACCAGGCCCTGCACCTTTATTCTGCATATTAATTATTTAAATGAGGAATATTGTGATGTGTTCATTCCTAGAAGAAAACGCAAGACTACAATGGAGGCGTTTCAGGAGTTCAGAAACACTGACACTGATATAGAGAAGACTCAAACAGCAACATTACACACTAAAGACAGATGAAGATGCAAAGCAGAATAATAGGAGCCCTTTAACACGGTGTTCGACCCGTAGCCTATTTTTGTACTGTTGATTATTTCCCTCATCTTCATCTTCACCTCCTTGGCATCTATGTTTCTTAGCAGCAGAGTTTAGTGACCGCTTTCTTCCCACACATTTTTCCACAGTTGTAATGAAACTAATGGCTCATATCTGTATAGAGTTGCACACTGATGCTCTATAATTGGTCGCCATCAAGTGGCACATTAAAGCATTGGGCCCTGATTTTTAGGTACCAGAAGCAGAAGTAATTGGGTATTTGACTGTACTGACACTATCAGATGAGGATTGAGCTGAATAAATGACACTATTGTCTTTGTAGAGCTGATTATAGATTAACTGAACTTGTTAATTGATTAACTTAGCAGAGTTATTGAACTGAATAATGACACTGTTGTCTTTTTTAGAGCTGCTTTACAGCAGGATTTGAATTAGTTTTTTGAAACACTGTATTTTATAAAGCACTATAGAATTAAAGGTGGTTTAACTGACTTGACCAGTGTTGGGTGTAATGCATTAATTACTGTAATTGAATTACTTTTCCCTTGTAAAAAGTAAAGTAAGGGACTGCTCTTAATTTTCTTTTTAAAATGTAATTAGTTACTAATGATGTAATTGAATTAAATACTGTATATAGAACAATTCTACAATAACACAGTAGTGGATTTAACATTAAAATCTAACATCTAATGTTAATGCGTGTTTTAATGTAAACGTTTAAATACTGTGGTCAGTTAAAAAAAAAGTATGCAATTTTATATTATTTAGTTGAAAGAATTAAAAGAGCAGTTTCGCGTCTATCCTTGTTTTGTTCAACCGGTCAAGGTTGATATGGGATTAAGTAGTAATTAGTAACTATACTGTACATTTCCTGAAGAAAATGTAAGTGGTGCTTGCAGTGGCAAAATTCGGCACTCGGTTGCTAGGGTGCTCTGGGTGGTTTCTAGAGTGTTGCTGGGGCGTTAAGTAGTTGTTGCTATGGTAACCTGGGTGGTTGCTAGAGTGTTACTAGGGAGTTGCTAAGATGTTCTGGGTAGTTGCTAGGGTGAACAATAGTGATGCTTTGCCTTTGGTACTAGTATAGTGTATACTATAATAGTATAGTGTCCGGAGGGGATATTCGTTTTTTAAATGATCCTAAAAGTTCTACAAGGTTTTTTATTTGTTTTATTTGTTTTAAATTCTAACTATGAGGGAAGAACAAAACACTAATCTTGGTTAAGGCATTTAGCAGACAAAATAATTTGGCAAAAAAAGGCAAACTACAGCTACAGGTTTTATGCAAAAAACAAAAAAAAAGCAAACACTGACTACAACATAATCAGTTATTAATATTCTGTTGGTTCTCTCTTGTGTTCATAATTTCTTTGTATATCAGCCTGGATAAAAATTATATCACATCATTATCATCGCAAATAAAACAATCGACTCCAAGCCACAACTACGCAATATGATTACAAAAGCTTTAATAATATTTGAATAAAGTGTGAAGATATCAATTTTCCTTGGCCGGTAGGACATCACTTTTGGCCACACAATACTTGGATCAAATTGATGCGATTTAAGCTCATAATCATAACCATAATGGTTGTAAAATATATGCTGACTTCACTTTGCACATCACCTATGGCCACTACTGTAGATGCACGGACTGTCTGTACTGCTCAATCATGACCACTAGAGAGCGACTGTGGCTCATACAGCAGCCCTCAGTGCAACATGACAGCCTGCATGAACTTTCCTGAATCAATTCCTAAAAATAAAGAGTTTGTGGGTCATTCCTGCTCTTCAGTACTTTTTCATGCCCCATGATAATATGTGACCCTGGACCACCAAAAAAGGGTACTTTTTTTTTAGATTTATATATCACAATATAATGTATATATAATTAATGTGTATATAGATGAATAAATAAGCTTTTGATGTATGGTTTGTTATGATGGGAGAATATTTGGTTATTGAAAATCTGGAATCTGAGGGTGCAAAAAAACTGAAATATTGAGAAAATCTCCTTTAAAGTTGTCCAAATGAAGTCCTTAGCAATGCATATTACTACTAATAATACATTTTTTATATATTTATGGCAGGAAATTTACAAAATATCTTAATCTTAATATATTTTTTTGGCATAAAAGAAAAATGGATAATGGATTAATACACTCACCTAAAGGATTATTAGGAGCACCATACTAATACTATGTTTGACCCTCTTTCGCCTTCAGAACTGCCTTAATTCTACGTGGCATTGATTCAACAAGGTGCTGAAAGCATTCTGTAGAAATGTTGGCCCATATTGATAGGATAGCATCTTGCAGTTGATGGAGATTTGTGGGATGCACATCCAGGGCACGAAGCTCCCGTTCCACCACAGCCCAAAGATGCTCTATTGGGTTGAGATCTGGTGACTGTGGGGGCCATTTTAGTACAGTGAACTCATTGTCATGTTCAAGAAACCAATTTGAAATGATTCGAGCTTTGTGACATGGTGCATTATCCTGCTGGAAGTAGCCATCAGAGAATGGGTACATGGTGGTCATAAAGGGATGGACATGGTCAGAAACAATGCTCAGGTAGGCCGTGGCATTTAAACGATGCCCAATTGGCACTAAGGGGCCTAAAGTGTGCCAAGAAAACATCCCCCACACCATTACACCACCACCACCAGCCTGCACAGTGGTAACAAGGCATGATGGATCCATGTTCTCATTCTGTTTACGCCAAATTCTGACTCTACCATCTGAATGTCTCAACAGAAATCGGGACTCATCAGACCAGGCAACATTTTTCCAGTCTTCAACTGTCCAATTTTGGTGAGCTCGTGCAAATTGTAGCCTCTTTTTCCTATTTGTAGTGGAGATGAGTGGTACCCGGTGGGGTCGTCTGCTGTTGTAGCCCATCCGCCTCAAGGTTGTGCGTGTTGTGGCTTCACAAATGCTTTGCTGCATACCTCGGTTGTAATGAGTGGTTATTTCAGTCAAAGTTGCTCTTCTATCAGCTTGAATCAGTCGCCCATTCTCCTCTGACCTCTAGCATCAACAAGGCATTTTCGCCACAGGACTGCCGCATACTGGATGTTTTTCCTTTTCACACCATTCTTTGTAAACCCTAGAAATGGTTGTGCGTGAAAATCCCAGTAACTGAGCAGATTGTGAAATACTCAGACCGGCCCGTCTGGCACCAACAACCATGCCACGCTCAATTGCTTAAATCACCTTTCTTTCCCATTCTGACATTCAGTTTGGAGTTCAGGAGATTGTCTTGACCAGGACCACACCCCTAAATGCATTGAAGCAACTGCCATGTGATTGGTTGATTAGATAATTGCATTAATGAGAAATTGAACAGGTGTTCCTAATAATCCTTTAGGTGAGTGTAGTTTTTTATTTGATCTCAGTATCTCAGTGCGAATTTTAAAGCCCTTTATTCTGATTGTCCTTAGAAACATTTACCACACTTTAGATTAAAAATAAAGGTTATTATTGTCATTGATGGTTCCATGAAGAACCTTTAACATACATGGAAGCACAAAAGGTTCTTGGAAAAATGTTCTTTAGATTATTAAAATGTTCTTCACACTAAGAACAAAATTGTTGTATATAAACTGATCACTGAAAGGTTTTCTGTGGATCCAAAAATGAAAACCCCTTTATTTTTATGAGTAGGCTACACTGCAAAAATGTTTTTCTCCTCAGTATTTCTGTCTTGTTTTCCAGTACTAATATCTGAACATTCTTGAATGAAGATAGATTTACTGGAGAAGCAAAATGGCTGAAGATGCTGAGATATTAGTGTAGCAGTATTTGTATTTGATGTGAATCCTAACAGGTGTAGGGATGAAAAAATTGGGCTAATATGATCAGATTTTCCATTGTAACCTCAGGCAGGCCGCAATAATCAATATATCGATATATCGCACAATATATGTACATGACCTCATATTTTTTGTGATGCAATATATCACCCATTATGTTTACAATGAATGTCACCAACATTTTACTCGATAGTGCTGTGATCTTGTATGTTTTCCGTGACGGAGGTGAAAGTGGTTCTCGGGCAGTTCCTTCCTTTCAGTTCCACAGAGCGGTTATCGACAGGCGGCGCCATTTGAGGCGTACTGACAGTTTGGAAGAATAAGCCCAAATGGACTCGATCTCAAAGCTGCAATCCTCTGTTCCCCTGCACATATAAAAAAAAGCAGAGTGTTAAAGCCGCTTCACAAGGGAAAATGTTTATTTACTATTTATTCAATTTTTCGGCAGGGTTACTGTATTAGCAGGTTTACTGTATCGGCAGGTTTACCGTTTTAGCAGGTTTACCGTATCGGCAGGTTTACCGTGTCGGCAGGTTTACCGTATGGGCAGGTTTACTGTATCGGAAGGTTTACTGTATCGGCAGGTTTACTGTTTTAGCAGGTTTACTGTATGGGCAGGTTTTCTGTATCGGAAGGTTTACTGTATCGGCAGGTTTACTGTTTTAGCAGGTTTACTGTATGGGCAGGTTTTCTGTATCGGAAGGTTTACTGTATCGGCAGGTTTACTGTTTTAGCAGGTTTACTGTATGGGCAGGTTTACTGAATCGGAAGGTTTACTGTATGGGCAGGTTTACTGTATCGGCAGGTTTACTGTTTTAGCAGGTTTACTGTATGGGCAGGTTTACTGTATTGGCAGGCTTACTGTATGTGCAGGTTTACTGTTTTAGCAGGTTTACTGTATGGGCAGGTTTACTGTATCGAAAGGTTTACTGTAACGGCAGGTTTACTGTATCGGCAGGTTTACTGTTTTAGTAGGTTTACTGTATGGGCAGGTTTACTGTATTGGCAGGCTTACTGTATGTGCAGGTTTACTGTTTTAGCAGGTTTACTGTATGGGCAGGTTTACTGTATCGAAAGGTTTACTGTATTGGCAGGCTTACTGTATGTGCAGGTTTACTGTTTTAGCAGGTTTACTGTATGGGCAGGTTTACTGTATCGAAAGGTTTACTGTATCGGCAGGTTTACTGTTTTAGTAGGTTTGCTGTATCGGCAGGTTTACTGTGTTGGCAGGTTTACTGTATGGGCAGGTTTACTGTTTTAGCAGGTTTGCTGTATCGGCAGGTTTACTGTATGGGCAGGTTTGCTGTATCGGCAGGTTTGCTGTATCGGCAGGTTTACTGTATCGGCAGGTTTGCTGTATCGGCAGGTTTGCTGTATGGGCAGGTTTACTGTATGGGCAGGTTTACTGTATCGGCAGGTTTGCTGTATCGGCAGGTTTGCTGTATCGGCAGGTTTACTGTATGGGCAGGTTTACTGTATCGGCAGGTTTGCTGTATGGGCAGGTTTACTGTATTGGCAGGCTTACTGTATGTGCAGGTTTACTGTTTTAGCAGGTTTACTGTATGGGCAGGTTTACTGTATCGGAAGGTTTACTGTAACGGCAGGTTTACTGTATCGGCAGGTTTACTGTTTTAGCAGGTTTGCTGTGTCGGCAGGTTTACTGTGTTGGCAGGTTTACTGTATGGGCAGGTTTACTGTTTTAGCAGGTTTGCTGTATCGGCAGGTTTACTGTATGGGCAGGTTTACTGTATCGGAAGGTTTACTGTATCGGCAGGTTTACTGTATCGGCAGGTTTACTGTTTTAGCAGGTTTACTGTGTGGGCAGGTTTACTGTATCGGCAGGTTTACTGTATTGGCAGGCTTACTGTATCGGCAGGTTTACTGTTTTAGCAGGTTTACTGTATTGGCAGGCTTACTATATATGCAGGTTTACTGTTTTAGCAGGTTTACTGTATGTGCAGATTTACTGTTTTAGCAGGTTTACTGTATCGGCAGGTTTACTGTTTTAGCAGGTTTACTGTATGTGCAGATTTACTGTTTTAGCAGGCTTACTGTATGGGCAGGTTTACTGTATGGGCAGGTTTACTGTATTGGCAGGCTTACTGTATGTGCAGGTTTACTGTTTTAGCAGGTTTACTGTATGTGCAGATTTACTCTTTTAGCAGGTTTACTGTATCGGCAGGTTTACTGTGTTGGCAGGGTTTACTGTATGGGCAGGTTTACTGTTTTAGCAGGCTTACTGTATGTGCAGGTTTACTGTTTTAGCAGATTTACTGTTTTAGCAGGTTTACTGTATCGGCAGGTTTACTGTTTTAGCAGGTTTACTGTATGGGCAGGTTTACTGTATGGGCAGGCTTACTGTATTGGCAGGTTTACTGTTTTAGCAGGTTTACTGTATGGGCAGGCTTACTGTATGGGCAGGTTTACTGTATTGGCAGGCTTACTGTATGTGCAGGTTTACTATATCAACAGGTTTACTGTTTTAGCAGGTTTACTGTATGGGCAGGTTTACTGTATTGGCAGGTTTACTGTATGTGCAGGTTTACTGTATGGGCAGGTTTACTGTTTTAGCAGGTTTACTGTTTTAGCAGGTTTACTGTTTTAGCAGGTTTACTGTATCGGCAGGTTTACTGTGTTGGCAGGGTTTACTGTATGGGCAGGTTTACTGTTTTAGCAGGCTTACTGTATGTGCAGGTTTACTGTGTTGGCAGGTTTACTGTATCGGCAGGTTTACCATTTTAGCAGGTGCTAAACATATGCCACATTTTACTACCATTATGATTGCTACGATTATGAGCTTAATCACATCAATTTGGTTGAAGTATTGTGTGCAGTAGTGGCCAAAAGTGATGTCCGGCCTAGGAAAATGTATATCTTCACACTTAGTAAAATAAAACCTGTAGCCTGTTTTGCCAAATAATTTTGTCAGATAAAAACCTGAACTAAGTTTAGTGTTTTGTTCTTCCTTCATATTTAAAATATTTTAAAAATATCAATATTTTGATGGTTTATTCAAACTTGTAGGGTCATTATAAACAAATATCCCTTCTGACCACTACTGTATCTGGCTTCTATAAAGCAAACTATATTCAAACAAAGAATTGTGTGTGTAATTCAAACACGCTGTGTTTCCCTCTGCTTTGTGCGCTGCTCGGACGGGACCGAGTGATAATTCATCAATGGCATGTGAATCAAAGCCAAAGTGCTGTTTCATCCCACTTTTGGTCTTTCTCACATGTATCCGAACAGCCGCTGTAGTCACACCAGTGCAGCCTAGTTAAATTTAGTCATACCCGCAGGAAAAAATGCTCTGATATTGTTGATCAGATTATGTGTCAATTTTAAAGCTGTGATCCTCAATTAAGAGAGTGTCAGGAAAGGTTGTTTAGGTCAGAGGACAGACGACTTAAAGAACTTTATTAATAGCGCTGAATCCAGCACGAACTTCTGTAATTATCACTCTGACCCAGAATAATTAGCATACACTCCCGAGAGAGAGAGAGCGCTGTCTCACCTTAATGAGTGTAAAGCCACTGTCACACACATCAGATGAAACCAGGACACACAGCTGAGCTTGATCCAGATCCAGTGAGCTGCACTTCAGCGGCCATAACCACCATAGGCATTGAGGGGGACAAGTCACCGCAAATAATTGAAAATGGCCACATTTTTTTTTGTTCTGCTTCAGTGGTCTAACAGTGCTCGTGAATGTGAAAATGATGGCCAATCAGATCAAAGAAGGTGGGGCTTAATGGTCACTAAAGATTAGTGCGCAGTAAAACGCAATGTTTTTAGTAGCTAGATATTAGTAGCTAAACATAATAATAATTAATATTTGACAACTGTTTTACGACGGATATGTTTAACGACCCACAGTAACATATATAAACGAGTGAATGTGTGCATATTTTTAAAAATAGTATTTGCAAAGAGTTTAAATAGACAACTATATACACTCACCTAAAGGATTATTAGGAACACCATACTAATACTATGTTTGACCCTCTTTCGCCTTCAGAACTGCCTTAATCCTACGTGGCATTGATTCAACAAGGTGCTGAAAGCATTCTTTAGAAATGTTGGCCCATATTGATAGGATAGCATCTTGCAGTTGATGGAGATTTGTGGGATGCACATCCAGGGCACGAAGCTCCCGTTCCACCACATCCCAAAGATGCTCTATTGGGTTGAGATCTGGTGACTGTGGGGCCATTTTAGTACAGTGAACTCATTGTCATGTTCAAGAAACCAGTCTGAAATGATTCGAGCTTTGTGACATGGTGCATTATCCTGCTGGAAGTAGCCATCAGAGAATGGGTACATGGTGGTCATAAAGGGATGGACATGGTCAGAAACAATGCTCAGGTAGGCCGTGGCATTTAAACGATGCCCAATTGGCACTAAGGGGCCTAAAGTGTGCCAAGAAAACATCCCCCACACCATTACACCACCACCACCAGCCTGCACAGTGGTAACAAGGCATGATGGATCCATGTTCTCATTCTGTTTACGCCAAATTCTGACTCTACCATCTGAATGTCTCAACAGAAATCGAGACTCATCAGACCAGGCAACATTTTTCCAGTCTTCAACTGTCCAATTTTGGTGAGCTCGTGCAAATTGTAGCCTCTTTTTCCTATTTGTAGTGGAGATGAGTGGTACCGGTGGGGTCTTCTGCTGTTGTAGCCCATCCGCCTCAAGGTTGTGCGTGTTGTGGCTTCACAAATGCTTTGCTGCATACCTCGGTTGTAACGAGTGGTTATTTCAGTCAAAGTTGCTCTTCTATCAGCTTGAATCAGTCGGCCCATTCTCCTCTGACCTCTAGCATCAACAAAGGCATTTTCGCCCACAGGACTGCCACATACTGGATGTTTTTCCCTTTTCACACCATTCTTTGTAAACCCTAGAAATGGTTGTGTGTGAAAATCCCAGTAACTGAGCAGATTGTGAAATACTCAGACTGGCCCGTCTGGCACCAACAACCATGCCACGCTCAAAATTGCTTAAATCACCTTTCTTTCCCATTCTGACATTCAGTTTGGAGTTCAGGAGATTGTCTTGACCAGGACCACACCCCTAAATGCATTGAAGCAACTGCCATGTGATTGGTTGATTAGATAATTGCATTAATGAGAAATTGAACAGGTGTTCCTAATAATCCTTTAGGTGAGTGTAGTCCATAATTAGACCTAAAACAACCACCCCCCACCCACCCTTTATCTTGATTTGAGAGATGAGGAGCTGGAAAACACAGACAGACAGGACATCAGCAGGTGTGGTACTTTAATACAGCCCTTTGTTTTAGGGAGTTTTCAAAGTTGGAAACTCCCTAAAACTCCCTTTCCATGGGAATGAACAATATATGGGAAATATAGCTGCAAGCAGCAATTAAGGGACCAAGCACAAAGGCATGATAGGCCATGCCAGCATGGATGGAAGTATCAGACCAACTGCAACAATGAGCAATTAAAGACATATTAACATGATTTTAGGCAAAATGGCTGAGAAATCCTGATTACAATCACTAGTAATAAGATTGAATTGTTTCTCCCTTTTGACCAATAGGCGGCACTGTTATGAAATTGATGTGGTGTGGTCAGAGTGAGATGACAATGGCACAGTTTGGTGTCAATCAGGGCCATAACCACCATAGACATTGAGCGGGACAAGTCCCCCCCAGTAATAATAAATGATCAAATTGTCCCCCTGCAATATTTAAAATTCTTTCACTGCACTCCATTACGCATTGCTCTGTATGTTAGGATGACAAAAGGTTTAAAAGTTACATTTTTAGTCTGGTTTGCCTCAGGTCTTACGAAGGCTCTTTTGGCTTGTCTTCACACAGACGAGCGCATCAATCTATCGCTTAATGCCGTTGAGGAGACTCTGTTCTTTCCGGTGAAATCACAAAACAAAATGCACACAGTGTCTCTGCTGCTAATGTACAATCATTGAACATCTTTGATTTTAATGAAGAAAAAGACGATGAGGGCGGATTAGAACCTGTAACCTTTGACACGGCTTACAAAAATTTTACCGCCAGACCACCAAGGAAATCAAACATTGATAGCAGATCTATGGATTTATTCCCTAACAGGGAGAATCTCGAGACTAACAATATATTTGATGCAAATTAATGCAAATATTATTTGCAAATAGTCCCAAAATGATTATTTCCCAACTAGAATTAGACCTAGAATTTCATTCACTGTTCTGTTTCTTTATGCTTTATAAAAATAAAATGAAAATTGGTCCCCTCCCCCTTCCCCAATGTTCAAGACATGGTTACGGCCTTGGTGTCAAAATGCCAAAGCATTGCAGAGATACAGCCTCAGAGTCGCTTTGGCATCATACCATCAAATTTAGCGGTTTTTGGTCTATCGACACGAAATCCATAACTTTTTCTGCTGGCATGGTCTGAAGATGATTCAATTTCAGAAAATCAGAAACACTGTCTAGGAGGAGTAAAAAAAAAAAAAAAAAAAAAAAAAAAAAAAAAAAAAGTAGGTTTTTAAAGAAAATCAAAAAAGCGGACTCAAAGTGTAATAAAAAAAAAAAAAAAAAAAGAGTTAGTTTGAGGGTGACGGGAGGGATTTCAGACGGATTACTTCAGCTAAACTTCACAGACAACTGTATCATATGGACTGAATGTACAATATATCCATATTATCCACACACACACACACACTGGAGCTGGTGAAATCAGGTCAAGAAGACGTCTCTCTCTCTCTCTCATTCTTGAACACCTCGTACAAGGTTGTCTTCACCTTGACTAAATCTAGAGCTCATGAATACAGAGGCGAGAGATCAGAGAGATCAGCTTGTGTCTTCTGTGAGACATAATAAAGCAGCAAGCCGTCTGAAAAACCTTTGAAATGACACACAAATACTGCAACATTGAATTAAACTGACCGATAACAGTGTTTTGTTTAAAAGTCCAGTACTGGAGAGCGAGTGAGTGAGATAGAGAACAGCTCCCTTTGGAGTGAGCTGTTTCATGCTCAAACAGCAACATTACACAGCTGTACACGGGAAAGAGCATAAAAGGACCCGTTAATACTGAGAAATAATCAGCCCCTGGACATATGAAACGCTACTGAAACGCCTCCATTGTAGTCTTGAGTTTCATCCGGGAATGAACATGTCACAATATTCATTTAAATAATTAATATGCAGAATAAAGGGGTGGGGCCTGGTTGAGTTAGTTAGTAGCGTGTTGAAACTGCCGGTTATGGTAAGGGGCGGGACATTTCCCAAACACGCTGGAAGCGCTTGACCAATCACAGCACACTGATCCAGTCGACCAATCAGAGCACACTGTGCCTTTTAGAAGGCGGGGCTTCATAGAGACAGGAACTAAACAGAGCATTACTGACAGACTGGGAAGAGAGGAGCCGCAACAATGGAGAATATGGGGAATAATCAACATTCAAGCAGGAAAACCTGCTCTAGTAGAGCCCAAACAACATCAAGACTTTGAAAAAGGGCA
Source organism: Paracanthobrama guichenoti (assembly GCA_018749465.1). Classification (NCBI taxonomy): domain Eukaryota; kingdom Metazoa; phylum Chordata; class Actinopteri; order Cypriniformes; family Gobionidae; genus Paracanthobrama; species Paracanthobrama guichenoti. The sequence goes on along the minus strand of CM031951.1, from coordinate 3,709,187 downwards.
TAATAAGTCTTCTTTAAATACAATGACCCTCCGCCTCTGTGGAAAAATCGGTTTGACTTGTTCCTCAGCTTGTATAACAAGAACGGACAGTGGATTTGTGTTGAAAAAAAGCCAACAGCGTAACTGCAAATAAACAACTGTCATACTCTATTGAGAGTATAACCGTAAAACACTATACATTACATTGCTTTTAAAAACTACAATAACCAGATCCACCCACAGACACCCACTGTATGTGTAAGTGTTTGCTCTGTTTTATTCATTCATTTCATCAGACAGGGATGAATCTGAGATCTGTTCTTTGGGAACCGACAGCATGTCAATCAAATCACCTTTATTTTGACAGCGCTTTATATACAGATAAACAGGAAAATAATGATCAATAATGCGCATTTAAATTTTGCTGAAGAATTCAATTCTGCTGTAAAGCATCTGTAAAAAAAAAAGAATAATGTCATTATTCAGCTGAAGTTAGTTCAGTGTTGTAACAGTGTAAAGCCTGTCACAGATGCATCCTTCAATGATTCAAGCAAAACGTTCTGCTCCTGCTGTAATCCTGCTTCTTCTCCAGTGAATCCTCGAACGCTGCTGTCGTCGGTCTCGTATATTAATTGGTCTATTTGGCATCTGACCTGCCTTTTATCCAGCAAATTTCTTAAAGGGACAGTTCACCCAAAATGTAAATTCTGTCATTAATTTCTCACTCTCATCTTCGGAACACAAATGAAGATCTTTTTGATGATATCCAAGAGCTTTCTGTCCCTACAGCTGCACAATAGTTTCTGTGGTGAGTGAGTTATCTGGTTAGTGTTCCCTTTTTCTGAGAAGTTATGGACTTTTCCTCCTGATTTCATCTTTTATATCTCTCAATTCTGACTTTATATCTCTCAATTCTGACTTTATATCACTCAACTTTATATCACTCAATTCTGACTTTATATCACTCAATTCTGACTTTATATCTCAATTCTGACTTTATATCACTCAGTTCTGACTTTATATATCTCAATTCTGACTTTATATCACTCAATTCTGACTTTATATATCTCAATTCTGACTTTATATCTCTCAGTTCTGACTTTATATCACTCAATTCTGACTTTTATATCTCAATTCTGACTTTATATCAATTCTCAATTCTGACTTTATATCACAATTTGACTTTATATCTCTAATGACTTTATACACTCAATTCTGACTTTATATCTCTCAATTCTGACTTTATATCTCAATTCTGACTTTATATCACTCAATTCTGACTTTATATCTCTCAATTCTGACTTTATATCTCACAATTCTGACTTTATATCTCAATTCTGACTTTATATCTCAATTCTGACTTTATATCTCAATTCTGACTTTATATCACTCAATTCTGACTTTATATCTCTCAATTCTGACTTTATATATCTCAATTCTGACTTTATATCTCTCAATTCTGACTTTATATCACACAATTCTGACGTTATATCTCAATTCTGACTTTATATCTCACAATTCTGACTTTATATCTCAATTCTGACTTTATATCACTCAATTCTGACTTTATATCTCTCAATTCTGACTTTATATATCTCAATTCTGACTTTATATCTCAATTCTGACTTTATATCACTCAATTCTGACTTTATATCTCTCAATTCTGACTTTATATATCTCAATTCTGACTTTATATCTCTCAATTCTGACTTTATATCTCAATTCTGACTTTATATCACTCAATTCTGACTTTATATCTCACAATTCTGACTTTATATCTCAATTCTGACTTTATATCACTCAGTTCTGACTTTATATCTCTCAATTCTGACTTTATATCTCTCAATTCTGACTTTATATCACACAATTCTGACTTTATATCTCAATCCTGACTTTATATCACTCAATTCGACTTTATATCACACAATTCTGACTTTATATCACTCAATTCTGACTTTATATCTCTCAATTCTGACTTTTCTGACTTTATATCTCTCAATTCTGACTTTATATCTCTCAATTCTGACTTTATATCACTCAATTCTGACTTTATATCTCTCAATTCTGACTTTATATCTCTCAATTCTGACTTTATATCACTCAATTCGACTTTATATCACACAATTCTGACTTTATATCTCTCAATTCTGACTTTATATCACTCAATTCTGACTTTATCTCTCAATTCTGACTTTATATCTCAATTCTGACTTTATATCTCTCAATTCTGACTTTATCTCTCAATTCTGACTTTATATCTCAATTCTGACTTTATATCACTCAATTCTGACTTTATATCACTCAATTCTGACTTTATATCTCTCAATTCTGACTTTATATCTCTCAATTCTGACTTTATATCACTCAATTCGAATTTATATCACTCAATTCGACTTTATATCACACAATTCTGACTTTATATCTCAATTCTGACTTTATATCTCTCAATTCTGACTTTATCTCTCAATTCTGACTTTATCTCTCAATTCTGACTTTATATCTCTCAATTCCGACTTTATATCACTCAATTCCGACTTTATATCACTCAATTCTGACTTTATATCACTCAATTCTGACTTTATATCTCAATTCCGACTTTATATCTCTCAATTCGACTTTATATCTCTCAATTCGACTTTATATCACTCAATTCCGACTTTATATCACTCAATTCTGACTTTATATCACTCAATTCTGACTTTTCTGACTTTATATCTCTCAATTCTGACTTTATATCTCACAATTCTGACTTTATATCTCAATTCTGACTTTATATCACTCAATTCTGACTTTATATATCTCAATTTTATATCTCTCAATTCTGACTTTATATCTCAATTCTGACTTTATATCACTCAATTCTGACTTTATATCTCAATTTTGACTTTATATCACTCAATTCTGACTTTATATCTCAATTCTGACTTTATATCACTCAATTCTGACTTTATATCTCAATTCTGACTTTATATCTCTCAATTCCTACTTTATATCACTCAATTCCGACTTTATATCACTCAATTCTGACTTTATATCTCTCAATTCTGACTTTTCTGACTTTATATCTCTCAATTCTGACTTTATATATCTCAATTCTGACTTTATATCTCTCAATTCTGACTTTATATCTCAATTCTGACTTTTCTGACTTTATATCTCTCAATTCTGACTTTATATATCTCAATTCTGACTTTATATATCTCAATTCTGACTTTATATCTCAATTCTGACTTTATATCACTCAATTCTGACTTTATATCTCATAATTCTGACTTTATATCACTCAATTCTGACTTTATATCTCTCAATTCTGACTTTATATATCTCAATTCTGACTTTATATCTCAATTCTGACTTTATATCACTCAATTCTGACTTTATATCTCTCAATTCTGACTTTATATATCTCAATTCTGACTTTATATATCTCAATTCTGACTTTATATCACTCAATTCTGACTTTATATCTCTCAATTCTGACTTTATATCTCAATTCTGACTTTATATCACTCAATTCTGACTTTATATCTCTCAATTCTGACTTTATATCTCTCAATTCTGACTTTATATATCTCAATTCTGACTTTATATCTCAATTCTGACTTTATATCACTCAATTCTGACTTTATATCACTCAATTTTGACTTTATATCTCTCAATTCTGACTTTATATATCTCAATTCTGACTTTATATCTCTCAATTCTGACTTTTGTCTCAATTCTGACTTTATATCACTCAATTCTGACTTTATAGCGCTCAATTCTGACTTTATATCTCTCAATTCTGACTTTTATATCTCTCAATTCTGACTTTATATCTCTCAATTCTGACTTTATATCTCTCAATTCTGACTTTATATCTCTCAATTCTGACTTTATATCTCTCAATTCTGACTTTATATCTCAATTCTGACTTTATATCTCTCAATTCTGACTTTATATCTCTCAATTCTGACTTTATATCTCTCAATTCTGACTTTATATCTCTCAATTCTGACTTTATATCTCTCAATTCTGACTTTATCTCTCAATTCTGACTTTATATCTCAATTCTGACTTTATATCTCTCAATTCTGACTTTATATCTCTCAATTCTGACTTTATCTCTCAATTCTGACTTTATATCTCAATTCTGACTTTATATCTCTCAATTCTGACTTTATATCTCTCAATTCTGACTTTATATATCTCAATTCTGACTTTATATCACTCAATTCTGACTTTATATCACTCAATTCTGACTTTATATCTCTCAATTCTGACTTTATATCTCAATTCTGACTTTATATCAATTCTGACTTTATATCTCTCAATTCTGACTTTATATCACTCAATTCTGAATTTATATCACTCAATTCTGACTTTATATCTCTCAATTCTGACTTTATATCTCTCAATTCTGACTTTATATCACTCAATTCTGACTTTATATCGCTCAATTCTGACTTTATATCTCTCAATTCTGACTTTATCTCTCTCAATTCTGACTTTATCTCTCTCAATTCTGACTTTATATCTCTCAATTCTGACTTTATATCTCTCAATTCTGACTTTATATCACTCAATTCTGACTTATATCTCTCAATTCTGACTTTATATCTCTCAATTCTGACTTTATATCTCAATTCTGACTTTATTCTCAACTGACTTTATATCACTCAATTCTGACTTTATATCACTCAATTCTGACTTTTCTGACTTTATATCTCTCAATTCTGACTTTATATCTCTCAATTCTGACTTTATATCACTCAATTCTGACTTTATATCTCTCAATTCTGACTTTATATCACTCAATTCGACTTTATATCACACAATTCTGACTTTATATCACTCAATTCTGACTTTATATCTCTCAATTCTGACTTTTCTGACTTTATATCTCTCAATTCTGACTTTATATCTCTCAATTCTGACTTTATATCACTCAATTCTGACTTTATATCTCTCAATTCTGACTTTATATCACTCAATTCCGACTTTATATCTCAATTCTGACTTTATATCACTCAATTCTGACTTTATATCTCTCAATTCTGACTTTATATCACTCAATTCTGACTTTATCTCTCAATTCTGACTTTATATCTCTCAATTCTGACTTTATATATCTCTCAATTCTGACTTTATATCTCAATTCTGACTTTATATCACTCAATTCTGACTTTATATCTCTCAATTCTGACTTTATATCTCAATTCTGACTTTATATCAGTCAATTCTGACTTTATATCTCAATTCTGACTTTATATCTCTCAATTCTGACTTTATATCTCTCAATTCTGACTTTATATCTCAATTCTGACTTTATATCTCTCAATTCTGACTTTATATCTCAATTCTGACTTTATATCTCAATTCTGACTATATCTCTCAATTCTGACTTTATATCTCACAATTCTGACTTTATATCTCAATTCTGACTTTATATCTCAATTCTGACTTTATATCTCAATTTTGACTTTATATCACTCAATTCTGACTTTATATCTCAATTCTGACTTTATATCACTCAATTCTGACTTTATATCTCAATTCTGACTTTATATCTCTCAATTCTGACTTTATATCACTCAATTCTGACTTTATATCACTCAATTCCGACTTTATATCACTCAATTCTGACTTTATATCTCTCAATTCTGACTTTTCTGACTTTATATCTCTCAATTCTGACTTTATATATCTCAATTCTGACTTTATATCTCTCAATTCTGACTTTATATCTCAATTCTGACTTTTCTGACTTTATATCTCTCAATTCTGACTTTATATATCTCAATTCTGACTTTATATCTCTCAATTCTGACTTTATATCTCAATTCTGACTTTATATCACTCAATTCTGACTTTATATCTCATAATTCTGACTTTATATCACTCAATTCTGACTTTATATCTCTCAATTCTGACTTTATATATCTCAATTCTGACTTTATATCTCAATTCTGACTTTATATCACTCAATTCTGACTTTATATCTCTCAATTCTGACTTTATATATCTCAATTCTGACTTTATATCTCTCAATTCTGACTTTATATCACTCAATTCTGACTTTATATCTCTCAATTCTGACTTTATATCTCAATTCTGACTTTATATCACTCAATTCTGACTTTATATCTCTCAATTCTGACTTTATATATCTCAATTCTGACTTTATATCTCAATTCTGACTTTATATCACTCAATTCTGACTTTATATCACTCAATTTTGACTTTATATCTCTCAATTCTGACTTTATATATCTCAATTCTGACTTTATATCTCTCAATTCTGACTTTGTCTCAATTCTGACTTTATATCACTCAATTCTGACTTTATAGCGCTTCAATTCTGACTTTATATCTCTCAATTCTGACTTTATATCTCTCAATTCTGACTTTATATCTCTCAATTCTGACTTTTCTGAATTTATATCTCTCAATTCTGACTTTATATCTCTCAATTCTGACTTTATATCTCTCAATTCTGACTTTATCTCTCAATTCTGACTTTATATCTCTCAATTCTGACTTTATCTCTCAATTCTGACTTTATATCTCAATTCTGACTTTATATCTTTCAATTCTGACTTTATCTCTCAATTCTGACTTTATATCTCTCAATTCTGACTTTATCTCTCAATTCTGACTTTATATCTCAATTCTGACTTTATATCACTCAATTCTGACTTTATATCACTCAATTCTGACTTTATATCTCTCAATTCTGACTTTATATCACTCAATTCCGAATTTATATCACTCAATTCTGACTTTATATCTCTCAATTCTGACTTTATATCTCTCAATTCTGACTTTATATCACTCAATTCTGACTTTATATCTCTCAATTCTGACTTTATATCTCTCAATTCTGACTTTATCTCTCTCAATTCTGACTTTATCTCTCTCAATTCTGACTTTATATCTCTCAATTCTGACTTTATATCTCTCAATTCTGACTTTATATCACTCAATTCTGACTTTATATCACTCAATTCTGACTTTATATCTCTCAATTCTGACTTTATATCACTCAATTCTGACTTTTCTGACTTTATATCTCTCAATTCTGACTTTATATCTCTCAATTCTGACTTTATATCACTCAATTCTGACTTTATATCTCTCAATTCTGACTTTATATCACTCAATTCGACTTTATATCACACAATTCCGACTTTATATCACTCAATTCTGACTTTATATCTCTCAATTCTGACTTTTCTGACTTTATATCTCTTAATTCTGACTTTATATCTCTCAATTCTGACTTTATATCACTCAATTCTGACTTTATATCTCTCAATTCTGACTTTATATCACTCAATTCGACTTTATATCTCAATTCTGACTTTATATCACTCAATTCTGACTTTATATCTCTCAATTCTGACTTTATATCACTCAATTCTGACTTTATATCTCTCAATTCTGACTTTATATCTCTCAATTCTGACTTTATATCACTCAATTCTGACTTTATATCTCTCAATTCTGACTTTATATCACTCAATTCTGACTTTATCTCTCAATTCTGACTTTATATCACTCAATTCTGACTTTATATCTCTCAATTCTGACTTTATATCTCAATTCTGACTTTATATCAGTCAATTCTGACTTTATATCTCAATTCTGACTTTATATCACTCAATTCTGACTTTATATCACTCAATTCTGACTTTATATCACTCAATTCTGACTTTATATCTCAATTCTGACTTTATATCTCTCAATTCTGACTTTATATCTCTCAATTCTGACTTTATATCTCTCAATTCTGACTTTATATCTCAATTCTGACTTTATATCTCTCAATTCTGACTTTATCTCTCAATTCTGACTTTATATCTCTCAATTCTGACTTTATCTCTCAATTCTGACTTTATATCTCAATTCTGACTTTATATCTCTCAATTCTGACTTTATCTCTCAATTTGACTTTATATCTCTCAATTCTGACTTTATCTCTCAATTCTGACTTTATATCTCAATTCTGACTTTATATCACTCAATTCTGACTTTATATCACTCAATTCTGACTTTATATCTCTCAATTCTGACTTTATATCACTCAATTCGAATTTATATCACTCAATTCTGACTTTATATCTCTCAATTCTGACTTTATATCTCTCAATTCTGACTTTATATCACTCAATTCTGACTTTATATCTCTCAATTCTGACTTTATATCTCTCAATTCTGACTTTATCTCTCTCAATTCTGACTTTATCTCTCTCAATTCTGACTTTATATCTCTCAATTCTGACTTTATATCTCTCAATTCTGACTTTATATCACTCAATTCTGACTTTATATCACTCAATTCTGACTTTATATCTCTCAATTCTGACTTTATATCACTCAATTCTGACTTTTCTGACTTTATATCTCTCAATTCTGACTTTATATCTCTCAATTCTGACTTTATATCACTCAATTCTGACTTTATATCTCTCAATTCTGACTTTATATCACTCAATTCGACTTTATATCACACAATTCTGACTTTATATCACTCAATTCTGACTTTATATCTCTCAATTCTGACTTTTCTGACTTTATATCTCTTAATTCTGACTTTATATCTCTCAATTCTGACTTTATATCACTCAATTCTGACTTTATATCTCTCAATTCTGACTTTATATCACTCAATTCGACTTTATATCTCAATTCTGACTTTATATCACTCAATTCTGACTTTATATCTCTCAATTCTGACTTTATATCACTCAATTCTGACTTTATATCTCTCAATTCTGACTTTATATCACTCAATTCTGACTTTATCTCTCAATTCTGACTTTATATCACTCAATTCTGACTTTATATCTCTCAATTCTGACTTTATATCTCAATTCTGACTTTATATCAGTCAATTCTGACTTTATATCACTCAATTCTGACTTTATATCACTCAATTCTGACTTTATATCTCAATTCTGACTTTATATCTCTCAATTCTGACTTTATATCTCTCAATTCTGACTTTATATCTCTCAATTCTGACTTTATATCTCAATTCTGACTTTATATCTCTCAATTCTGACTTTATATCTCAATTCTGACTTTATATCTCAATTCTGACTATATCTCTCAATTCTGACTTTATATCTCAATTCTGACTTTATATCTCAATTCTGACTTTATATCTCAATTCTGACTTTATATCTCTCAATTCTGACTTTATATCTCAATTCTGACTTTATATCTCAATTCTGACTTTATATCTCTCAATTCTGACTTTATATCACTCAATTCTGACTTTATATCTCTCAATTCTGACTTTATATCTCAATTCTGACTTTATATCAGTCAATTCTGACTTTATATCTCAATTCTGACTTTATATCTCTCAATTCTGACTTTATATCTCAATTCTGACTTTATATCTCTCAATTCTGACTTTATATCTCTCAATTCTGACTTTATCTCTCAATTCTGACTTTATCTCTCAATTCTGACTTTATATCTCAATTCTGACTTTTATATCTCAATTTTGACTATATCTCTCAATTCTGACTTTATATCTCAATTCTGACTTTATATCTCACAATTCTGACTTTATATCTCAATTCTGACTTTATATCTCTCAATTCTGACTTTATGTCCTAATTCTGACTTTATATCTCTCAATTCTGACTATATCTATCTCAATTCTGACTTTATATCTCAATTCTGACTTTATATCTCACAATTCTGACTTTATATCTCAATTCTGACTTTATATCTCTCAATTCTGACTTTATATCTCAATTCTGACTTTATATCTCTCAATTCTGACTTTATATCTCAATTCTGACTTTATATCTCAATTCTGACTTATATCTCTCAATTCTGACTTTATATCTCAATTCTGACTTTATATCTCAATTCTGACTTTATATCTCAATTCTGACTTTATATCTCTCAATTCTGACTTTATATCTCAATTCTGACTTTATATCTCAATTCTGACTTTATATCTCAATTCTGACTTTATATCTCTCAATTCTGACTTTATATCTCAATTCTGACTTTATATCTCTCAATTCTGACTTTATATCTCTCAATTCTGACTTTATCTCTCAATTCTGACTTTATATCTCTCAATTCTGACTTTATATCTCAATTCTGACTTTATATCTCATTTCTGACTATATCACTCAATTCTGACTTTATATCTCAATTCTGACTTTATATCTCTCAATTCTGACTTTATATCTCTAATTCTGACTTTATATCTCTCAATTCTGACTATATCTCTCAATTCTGACTTTATATCTCAATTCTGACTTTATATCTCTCAATTCTGACTTTATATCTCAATTCTGACTTTATATCTCTCAATTCTGACTTTATATCTCTCAATTCTGACTTTATATCTCTCAATTCTGACTTTATATCTCTCAATTCTGACTTTATATCTCAATTCTGACTTTATATCTCTCAATTCTGACTTTATGTCCTAATTCTGACTTTATATCTCAATTCTGACTTTATATCTCAATTCTGACTTTATATCTCTCAATTCTGACTTTATATCTCTCAATTCTGACTTTATATCTCACAATTCTGACTTTATATCTCTCAATTCTGACTTTATATCTCAATTCTGACTTTATATCTCAATTCTGACTTTATATCTCTCAATTCTGACTTTTATCTCTCAATTCTGACTTTATATCTCAATTCTGACTTTATATCTCTCAATTCTGACTTTATATCTCTCAATTCTGACTTTATATCTCAATTCTGACTTTATATCTCTCAATTCTGACTTTATCTCTCAATTCTGACTTTATCTCTCAATTCTGACTTTATCTCTCAATTCTGACTTTATATCTCTCAATTCTGACTTTATATCTCAATTCTGACTTTATATCTCAATTCTGACTTTATATCTCTCAATTCTGACTTTATGTCCTAATTCTGACTATATCTCTCAATTCTGACTTTATATCTCAATTCTGACTTTATATCTCAATTCTGACTTTATATCTCTCAATTCTGACTATATCTCACAATTCTGACTTTATCTCTCAATTCTGACTTTATATCTCTCAATTCTGACTTTATATCTCTCAATTCTGACTTTATATCTCAATTCTGACTTTATATCTCTCAATTCTGACTTTATGTCCTAATTCTGACTTTATATCTCAATTCTGACTATATCTCTCAATTCTGACTATATCTCACAATTCTGACTTTATCTCTCAATTCTGACTTTATATCTCTCAATTCTGACTTTATATCTCTCAATTCTGACTTTATATCTCAATTCTGACTTTATATCTCTCAATTCTGACTTTATATCTCAATTCTGACTTTATATCTCTCAATTCTGACTTATATCTCAATTCTGACTTTATATCTCAATTCTGACTTTATATCTCTCAATTCTGACTTTATCTCTCAATTCTGACTATATCTCACAATTCTGACTTTATCTCTCAATTCTGACTTTATATCTCTCAATTCTGACTTTATATCTCAATTCTGACTTTATATCTCTCAATTCTGACTTTATGTCCTAATTCTGACTTTATATCTCAATTCTGACTTTATATCTCAATTCTGACTTTATATCTCACAATTCTGACTTTATATCTCAATTCTGACTTTATATCTCTCAATTCTGACTTTATATCTCAATTCTGACTTTATCTCTCAATTCTGACTTTATATCTCTCAATTCTGACTTTATGTCACTCAATTCTGACTTTATATCTCTCAATTCTGACTTTATGTCACTCAATTCTGACTTTATATCACTCAATTCTGACTTTATATCACTCAATTCTGACTTTATATCTCTCTATTCTGACTTTATATCTCTCAATTCTGACTTTATATCACTCAATTCTGACTTTATATCTCTCAATTCTGACTTTATCTCTCAATTCTGACTTTATCTCTCTCAATTCTGACTTTATATCACAAACAGAAAAGCAAATCTTGCATGAAATCATATCAAAGTATGAACTGTAATATGCTCACTAGCCTAAATCGATGATACGATGTGTTTTCCCAATCACCCAGATGTTACCAAAAAGGTGTTTTGTCTCCGTTTACATAAAAGAGTATGTCACGCATCCTTTCATTTTAATATAAACTTGTTTCCTGTTCGATCGATGGATAACATTGTGTGTATTACAGAATCATGTGCTGGGCTGATGTTTTTAATAACCCTACACATCACCCTATAGTTTACGTCTGTATGTTAAACCGTAATGGATGCAGAAGTTATCCATGGCTTCAGAAGAGGATCATTAAAGCGGTCCGCTTAAATAAACTGATATTTTAAGATTCTGATTTCATGTCAAATGCATTGACACTTTAACTGATATATTAATCAGAAAGACATCTGAGAAATGTCATCATTTTTAGGCTACATGACGTCACACATATGGTGTTATTCATATTAAATGGCCTTCTTCGCAAATAAATGAATGGTTTTCCTCTTTTATGTAATTCTGTGTTGGATGTCTCGAGGTCACGCTTTTGGTTGACCCTTATTAACGTTACTGACATCCTCAGGTTTGGGCTGCAGGTGTCCCAGTCGAGATGCTGGAATCGATGCAGAACGCATTGCCGTGATCGATGCGATATCCTTGAGCTCTCGTGCCGTCTGTCGGTCTGTCCGTCTGTAGTCACGGGCTCGCGCGTCATCACGGCGAATCCTCCCGCCCCTCGAGCGCAGCATCAGTGCGCGCGCCGCTCTCACCCGCCGGATTCGCGTCCGTTTTTTTCCCCGTGTCAGTTTCAGTTCGACCGAGCTCAGAATCGGAACACATCGTTGGCAACGGTCGATCACGCTTCCGTTAGACTGTCCGCGCGCTGCTGCGGTGGAATGCCAAAAACGCCGCGCGCGCTCCTCCACGGACGAAACTCACACGGAGGAGCGATTCTGCAGTCCGGGAAACGGCGCTCGAGTCGGTGTTATTTGGCATCTCTCAGCGGCTTCTGAAACGGGATTCAAACCATGACGGCCACCAAAGAGCAGCAGAGACCGAATCCGCAGGATGAGGTAACGAACGGCATCTTCATACGTTACACACACACACACACACACACACACACACACACACACACACACACATAAAAAAGACGCGTGCCCGCTTTCCACTGAGATTTATAACGGCTTTTCTTCCCAGGTAATGGAGCGCTCGCGCGCGCACGAATCCAACGGCCATTCCCGTTCCCGTTCGTTCTGTCAGGACACTCATGACATCACCGGTAGCAAATGAACCCGTTCTGCTGTCGTGTTGATCGAATCGCCTCGTCCGCTTCTCCTCAAGCTGTCAATCGCGAGCGTCAGTTTTTTCTTTCCCTCTCGTGACGCTTGTAATTGAGAATCGATGCACGCGCGTGTCTGCTCGGTTAGGGCCCGCGCGTCACCTGTGCAGTGCCGCGAACCCTCGCGCGTTAAACACGGCGCGACAGCGCGTCTGTGAATAATTGATCGCGGCTTTCTCTGACATAAGAGCGCGCGGCTGAATCTTTCATCAGAGCTGCGTTGAGCGTCTGTCAGGTGACCGTCACGCCACGGAGCTGGACGAGCCGCAGGAAGTGTTAAAGGTTTAATTTCTGAATCGTTCCGACATCAGCAACAGCCCATATTACAAGCTAAAGGCTCACAGACAGTGACTGCGTTCAGAGGCTTCATTCTCACATTCAGAGTTTGTTCTTTTTGCAATATTTTGGAATGAAATATTCCAAATATTTTGGCTCTTCCAAACTTTATAATGGCAGTGAATGTGCATAAAAGTGCATCTATCCATCATAAAAGTGCATCTATCATCATAAAAGTGCATCTATCATCATAAAAGTGCATCTATCCATCATAAAAGTGCATCTATCATCATAAAAGTGCATCTATCCATCATAAAAGTGCATCTATTCATCATAAAAGTGCATCTATCCATCATAAAAGTGCATCTATCCATCATAAAATCACACAAATGCATGGCTTCACTTCAGAAGGCCTTTATTAACCCCCGGAATCGTGTGGAGCACTTTTATGATGGATGGATGCACTTTTATGATGGATGGATGCACTTTTATGATGGACGGATGCACTTTTATGATGGACGGATGCACTTTTATGATGATAGATGCACTTTTATGATGATAGATGCACTTTTATGATGGATGGATGCACTTTTATGATGATAGATGCACTTCTATGATGGATAGATGCATCTTTATGATGGACAGATGCACTTTTATGATGGACGGATGCACTTTTATGATGGACGGATGCACTTTTATGATGGATAGATGCACTTTTATGATGATGGATGCACTTTTATGATGATAGATGCATCTTTATGATGGATAGATGCACTTTTATGATGAATGGATGCACTTTTATGATGGATAGATGCACTTTTATGATGGATGGATGCACTTTTATGATGAATGGATGCACTTTTATGATGCACTTTTATGATGAATGGATGCACTTTTATGATGGATGGATGCACTTTTATGATGGATGGATGCACTTTTATGATGGATGGATGCACTTTTATGATGCACTTTTATGATGGATGGATGCACTTTTATGATGGATAGATGCACTTTTATGATGAATAGATGCACTTTTATGATGGATGGATACACTTTTATGATGGACGGATGCACTTTTATGATGGACGGATGCACTTTTATGATGATAGATGCACTTTTATGATGATAGATGCACTTTTATGATGGATAGATGCACTTCTATGATGGATAGATGCATCTTTATGATGGACAGATGCACTTTTATGATGGATTTGATGCACTTTTATGATGGACGGATGCACTTTTATGATGATAGATGCACTTTTATGATGGACGGATGCACTTTTATGATGGATTTGATGCACTTTTATGATGGACGGATGCACTTTTATGATGGACGGATGCACTTTTATGATGATAGATGCACTTTTATGATGGATGGATGCACTTTTATGATGATAGATGCATCTTTATGATGGATAGATGCACTTTTATGATGGACGGATGCACTTTTATGATGGATGGATGCACTTTTATGATGGATGGATAGATGCACTTTTATGATGATGGATGCACTTTTTATGATGGATAGATGCACTTTTATGATGGATAGATGCACTTTTATGATGATGGATGCACTTTTATGATGGATAGATGCACTTCTATGATGGATAGATGCATCTTTATGATGGATGGATGCACTTTTATGATGGATAGATGCACTTTTATGATGATGGATGCACTTTTATGATGGATAGATGCACTTTATGATGGATAGATGCACTTTTATGATGATGGATGCACTTTTATGATGGATAGATGCACTTCTATGATGGATAGATGCATCTTTTATGATGGATGGATGCACTTTTATGATGGATAGATGCACTTTTATGATGGATGGATAGATGCACTTTTATGATGATGGATGCACTTTTATGATGGATAGATGCACTTTTATGATGATGGATGCACTTTTATGATGGATAGATGCACTTCTATGATGGATAGATGCACTTTTATGATGGATGGATAGATGCACTTTTATGATGATGGATGCACTTTTATGATGGATAGATGCACTTTTATGATGATGGATGCACTTTTATGATGATAGATGCACTTCTATGATGGATAGATGCATCTTTATGATGGATAGATGCACTTTTATGATGATGGATGCACTTTTATGATGGATAGATGCACTTTTATGATGATGGATGCACTTTTATGATGATAGATGCACTTCTATGATGGATAGATGCATCTTTATGATGGATAGATGCACTTTTATGATGGACAGATGCACTTTTATGATGGACGGATGCACTTTTATGATGGATGGATGCACTTTTATGATGGATGGACTCACTTTTATGATGGATGGATGCACTTCTATGATGATGGATGCACTTTTATGCACTTCGTTCATTCACTCCCATTATAAAGCTTGGATCAGCCAGGAGTTTTTTAATATAACTCCGATTGTGTTCGTCTGAAAGAAGAAAGTCATACACTAGGATGACTTGAGGGAGAGTAAATCATGGGCTAATTTATATTTTTGGGTGAGTTATGCCTTTAACATGCGTTATTGCAGGGATTTTCAATCTTTTAGATGCCACGGACTCCCAAATATGATCATCCCTGTGTGAGGGAAATTTATAAGGCATCTGTTTTTTAAGTCAAGTTAAGTCAAGTCAGTTTTATTGTCACATCACCAAAGCACATGTGCCTTGGAGAGTGAAATTCTTGGGAGCGTGCTCTAGACAATTGCAGTAACAGTTAACATAACCATACAACCTTAAGCAGGTACACACAGTGTACTATTGGACATACTTACAGGCAGTACTACATTACACATTATACTCTGAAAGTACATGCATACAGTTAGCACCACGTTAAACACTATACACATTAAACACTATACACAGATATATACACATTTTATAAACACTCAATTTATACAAAAATAAATAAATAAATAAAAATCATATTAATGAATTCCTTACCTTATTATATATTTTGTTCTACTCAGTGTAGCAGCCTATCACACAACTGTGTGATTGTGTAACACATTTACAGAATGAGCTCCTAACTTTATTTTATATGTATTCTTTTTAATAATTGTTCATGTTTTTATTTTATTTTTAAGAGTTTTAATCCATTTTATGTCAATCTTTATGCGTCCTCTTTTATTATTATTTTCTTTAAGTGTAAAGTTAGAAATATTAAATAAATGATATTAAAATAAAAAGTATTTGATTTATTTTAACCTAATTTAATTGATTTAATAGATTAATAACTAACTGATATTTTTTTATTTTAATTACATTTATTTATTTATATTTCATTCATTAATTTTAATCGAACTATTGTTTTTTACAGTTTTTATTTTCTTTCTAGTCTTTTCCCCGGACCCCTGGTTTATTGTACATTAGGAGATATTTGTAGCCCAGCTGAAATCCACGGTTGACGCGAGGAGAGCGAGTGTGTCAGCTGTGCTATGAGGCACTCATGCAGAAGCGTTCACTGCAGGTTGTTTGTGTTGGTTGTTTGACACCTGTGCGTCTTCAGAGCGATCGCTAGTGTTAAGAGAACGACATCGTCTTGATCTAGTTTGATCAAGCTTACAGTAGCTGCAGTCTTCCTATCTAGAGTAGAATAAAGCATGCAGCTTTGATCTATTATTATTGAAAATGCTTTCACAGCTGGCCTTCACATGCACATTCCAGGTAATGATTGCTTTTATTATGGGGTTTTTAATCTAGAAGAAAGTGGCATTTATTGGAATTATTGATTGAGTGATAGAGGCAGCTGTAAAGGCTCTTTCACATCCAAAATGAATGAAGATTTTGAATAGAAATAATGCATTTCACCCCAGGGATGAACATTCACCCTTCGTCCAATGATGAGCATGTCCCGATTAATACACTGTCAAAAAAAAAAAAAGTACAAAATTGTACCTTTTAAGGTACAAGTGGCCGTCACTGGGGTGGTACCCTTAAGGATACGTTTTTGTACCTCTAAGTCAGGGGTAGGCAAGTTCGGTCCTAGAGAGCTGATGTCCTGCAGAGTTTAGCTCCAACCCTACTAAGCCACCACAGTATAAAACTCATGGCTCCCAGCATGCATTGCAGCACCATTGTTGAGATTCATACGCTGATTCTTGATATCTGTGTGCGCCTAAACTTTTGTTAGGAAATACTAGGATGTATTTAACATTCAGAATGTCTGTGGCGAGAAAGCATTGTTGGTGAATATTACTTATCACTTTTAGTCAGTGATGAGTTTAGTCAAACACTTTTCTTCATGATAATTTGTGTTTATGACTTCTTTTGATATGAACAGATTATGTTACACTGTAACACAAACCACAAACTCACATAAAAAGCCAAGAGTCAAACTGCCCAACTAAAGGAAACACTGATCACCATAATGGTGAGCAAACATGTTCAATAAAACCTCAACATCTAAACCTCTGTTAATTCTCAATAAGAGATTCTATAGACGTCTTTCAGGGTTGGAGCCAAACTCTGCAGGACAGCGGCTCTCTAGGACCGAACTTGCCTACCCTGCTCTAAGTAGAGGAAAACAATGGTATAACTGTACCTTAAGGACCAGTTGTGTACCTTTAAAAGGTACAGTTATACGTTTTGTTCCCCAAGGAACAGAATTGTACCTCCACTGTACCTTTGTGTATGATGTGAGCTTTCGGTCACGTCTCTCAAGCCACAGTAGAAAAAATCTGCATAAAAAATGGTTCCTCTACTCTCACAATGCCTTATTAACCACTTAGTCTATTTCTCTTAAATCCAAAGTAATATTTCCCAACCCTATAAATGAAGTTTTAATGGAGAAAGTGTCATATTTCTAAGGGTAACAACCATAACTATAACTATATCTGTTCTGTTTATTAAACGCACTGCTTTGTCGTCTGTCGCTTTAAATGCTCGAGCTCTTTAAAGCAGGATGGATTTGTGTCGTTATTATCCATCAGTTGTTGTTATATTATACACCACATTATTGGTATAGTTGCGGTGTGGACTCTGCTATTCACATTAAATTAAAATGATTGTTAAAATCGTCCATTGTGTGAATGGGCCTCAAGAGTCTGACGATTCCCATTCTTTATTGTTCTTTAAATATAATTTAATTAATTCATTTAAAAGGTGCGTTTACACAGAGTTTGTATTCTCACAATATTAATGCAATCCAATAATTGCTCTTAACTATACAGTAGTGGCCAAAAGTGATGTCCATCCTAGGAAAATTGATATCTTCACCGTTTATTCAAATAATATTCAAAATATTTTCTAAGCATATTATGTAGTTGTGCTTGGAGTCGATTGTTTTATTTGTGATAACGCAATGAAACATGACAATATAATTTTTATCCAAGAAATTATGAACAAAAGAGAACCAATGAAATATTAATAAGTGATTATGTTGTAGTCAATGTATGCTTTTTCCTGTTAGCTTTTTGTTTTTCTATGCATTTTTTGCTGTAGTTTGCCAAATAATTTTGTCAGATAAATACCTTAAAGTATGTTTTTATTTTATTTTAAATATTATTATTTATAATATCCTCCGGACATCACTTTTGGTCACTATTATATGAAATAAATACAAGACAAAAAAAAATGGTAACGTACTTCCATCCATCCATCCATCATCCATCCATCCGTCCGTCCGTCCATCGAACCGTCCATCCATCCATCCATCCATCCATCCATCCATCCATCCATCCATCCATCCATCCGTCCGTCCATCGACCCGTCCATCCATCCGTCCATCCATCCGTCCATCCATCTGTTCATCCATCCATCCCATCCATCCATCCATCCATCCATCCATCCAACCGTCCATCTGTCCATCCATCCAACCGTCCATCCATCCATCCATCCATCCATCCATCCATCCATCCATCCATCCATCCATCATCCGTCCGTCCATCCATCATCCGTCCATCTCCATCCATCCATCCATCCATCCATCATCCATCTCCATCCATCCATCCATCCATCCAACCGTCCGTCCATCCATCCATCCATCCATCCATCCATCCATCCATCCATCCGTCCGTCCATCCATCCATCCATCTGTCCGTCCATCCATCCGTTCATCCATCCATCCATCCATCCAACCGTCCATCTGTCCATCCATCCATCCATCCATCCATCCATCCATCCATCCATCCATCCATCCATCCAACCGTCCATCTGTCATCCATCCAACCGTCCATCCATCCATCCATCCATCCATCTCCGTCCATCCATCATCCGTCCGTCCATCCATCATCCATCCATCCATCCATCCATCCATCCATCCATCCATCCATCCATCCATCCATCATCCATCCATCCAACCGTCCATCTGTCCATCCATCCAACCGTCCATCCATCCATCCATCCATCCAACCGTCCATCTGTCCATCCATCCAACCGTCCATCCATCCATCCATCCATCTCCGTCCATCCATCATCCGTCCGTCCATCCATCATCCGTCCATCTCCATCCATCCATCCATCCATCCATCCATCCATCCATCATCCATCCATCCAACCGTCCATCCATCTCCATCCATCCAACCGTCCGTCCGTCCATCCATCCATCCATCCATCCATCCATCCATCCATCCATCCATCTCCATCCATCTCCATCCGTCCATCCATCTCCATCCGTCCATCCATCCAACCGTCCGTCCGTCCATCCATCCATCGTGTGTTGCTTCAGAAGATTTGGATTAAACCTCTGGAGTTGTATGGCTCAGTTACTCACTGTTTGCTTGTTTGTTGTTTGTGGCCTTTCCTTGATTTATTGTTGCATTTCGTTTTATTAATTCTATTATATGTGTTCTGAAAGCACACATGAATTTCTCTTTGTAAACCCTCCTTTAAAAGATGCTATATAAATGTAACCTTGCCCACTGAATGAGCTTGCAGGCATATCAGATATAAAATGAATAGCATAAAATGAGTCAAGATGATTTTAAAGGATTAGTTCACTTTAAAATGAACATTTCCTGACATTTTACTCGGCCCCATCTCATCCAAGATGTTCATGTCTTTCTTTCTTCAGTCGAAAAGAAATTACGTTTTTTGAGGAAAATATTCCAGGATTTTTCTCCACATAATGGACTTCAATGGGAACCAACGGCTGAAGGTCCAAATCAATGCAGTT
Source organism: Paracanthobrama guichenoti (assembly GCA_018749465.1). NCBI lineage: Eukaryota > Metazoa > Chordata > Actinopteri > Cypriniformes > Gobionidae > Paracanthobrama > Paracanthobrama guichenoti. The sequence continues at coordinate 3,688,535 of CM031951.1, read as the reverse complement.
TCAGAGGAAGGGCTTCAGAGGCTCTGCACGATCCCAGAGGAATAGGGTCTGATCCAGACAATCCATCGGACATTTTCATTTTGCTCATCTTGCGCTGCTCTGCGGCTCGCCACGGATTGCGTAATCACGTCGGAAAGGTCACGCTAGTACAAGACTAATACAAACACCCTTTAGCAAAACACTCCATCTCCAACTTCACAATCGTCTGACATCGTTGGTTTACCTTTTATTTTGCTAAAGGGCATTTGTATTCGTCTTCACATGTTCGCTTGGGGCGGTACTTCCGCCTACGTCTAGTGTGACCTTTCCGACGTGATTACGCAATCCGTGGCGAGCCGCAGAGCAGCGCAAGATGAGCAAAATGAAAATGTCCGATGGATTGTCTGGATCAGACCCTATTCCTCTGGGATCATGCAGAGCCTCTGAAGCCCTTCCTCTGAAGCTGCATTGATTTGGACCTTCAGCCGTTGGTTCCCACTGAAGTCCATTATGTGGAGAAAAATCCTGGAATGTTTTCCTCAAAAAACTTAATTTCTTTTCGACTGAAGAAAGAAAGACATGAACATCTTGGATGAGATGGGGGCGAGTAAAATATCAGGAAATCTTCATTTTGAAGTGAACTAATCCTTTAATTCAGCAGTTTTATTTGGAAAATAAAATACACTACAGTATGGAAAGAGTTAATAACAAAAGAACAAAATAAAACATGACCCAGGCACTGAGGTACAAGTGGGGTGAAAACATTAATAATACTTCAAACTAATAATTAATTCACCACAGCATTTACCCAACCAAACCACGGCATCCATTAAAAACACCACATGTGCATAAAAAGAAACCAACACAAAAACGTTTAAACAAACAACTCAGCAGTCGCCATTCATTCTCATTTAAAAACATGCATATGTTATTACCTCCCAATACACGTCTAGTGGAAACAAAAGGGACATATGCTGAGCACACTTTAAACGAGAACTCATTAGCACCATATTAAATAAACACAGTCGAATACAAGACTCTAAAATCAACAGATAACAATCGCACCAGTCCTACATTAAAAATACACACGCGGTAGCACATTCTAAAACAGAAACAATAAATATAAACTATCGATTCGGCTACTACCTTATCTTAGTGTCTTGTGCTATCCACTGATATAATAGCCATCAGCCCCACTCCTGAACCATCTAAAAGCTGCAACAAACAAGGAACATAACATTACGATAGGAAAATAAACGAAACCACAAGAGCAGATACTGCCTTGCCTTAGCAGCTGCTATAATCATCATTGTGAACCATTAGCAGCTTCCCGTTCACATTCTCGTTTCATCATTTATCTCCATTTTAAAATGGTTCCTTCACCTGGTCGAATTTGTGAGACAATTATTAATCCTAGCACAAAAATGGGATGCGTTTATGTTCATTGTTTTTTTTAATGTTAAAATGCTTTCTCCTATACCAGCTTAAACTGCTGATGATGACTAGACACGGCTCATGAAAGTTCAACACAATGAATCTGCTATCAAAACAAAACATTTGGTGACAATAGTGTATTATTATTATTGTTGCAACATTTGTAAATATCAGATGATATTTCAGTGCCGCTAAAAAAAGGTCTCTTCCTTTATGTAGTGCATTGATGCCGATCTTCAGCTGAATGTATTTGACATTATGATGCCTTCACAAACACAACAATCACATTTACAGGGCAATTATATTAGATTCATTATAAATCAGCTTTTGTGTATTAGTTTGTCTGTTCTGAATTGAAACTGAATGCAAACAATGATGTCAGATCAGATGCAGGGAACCATAAAAATAGCCCTGCGCTCGGAGAAATGTCACTGTAGTTCAGTGTCTGTGTGCAGGGATGTGATATAATGATGTAGTTCATTACTGGGTTAAGGCTGAGCAATCATTACTGTAAAAATCTGAAGCATAGTCATGTTTATGGTTTGATATATGTATATAAAAGCGACACAGTAAAGACATTTATAATGTTCTAAAAGATTTATATTTCAAATAATCGAAGCATTAATATTCCCCAAAAAATATGAACATTGAAAATAATCAGAAATGCTTCTATTAGAATGATTTCTGAAGGATCATGTGACACTGAAGACTGGAGTGATGATGCTGAAAATGCAGCTTTGAGATATAAAAATAGAAAACCATTATTTTAAATGGCAAAAATATTTCATAATTATGGCTGTATTTTGATCAGATAAATGCAGCCTAGGAGAGCAGAAGAGACTTCAATAAAAAAACCCAAACTTTTGATTGGTAGTGTACACTCTAAAAATGCTAGGTTAAAAACAACCCAAGTTGGGTTGAAAATGGACTAACCCAGCAATTTGGGTTGTTTTAAGCAAACATTTAACCCAACCGCTGGGTTAAAAGCTTTCCTGTAGCTCAAACAATAAGAGCGTGGCGCTAGTAATGCCAAGGTCATGGGTTCGATTCCCAGGGAAAGCAAGAACTGACAAAATGTGTGCCTTGAATGCAATGTAAGTCGCTTTGGATAAAAGCCTCTGTCAAATGCATAAATGTAAATGTTAAAACAACCCAATCGCTGAGTTAGTCCATTTTCAACCCAGCATTTTTTAGAGTGTACTCATCTTGTATGATTCTTGCCTTTAATTCTGTGTTTGCACCACCACATGCTCTGATATGTGTAATTGCAGGGGCTCTAGACATGTGACCAGTGTTGCTACCTCGTCTGTCAGCTCTAGCCACTGAGATGAAATAAGCAGAGAAAATCAGGCCGATTATAAAAGCTGGTCAGTCTGACGTGGTGTTGCCTTAGCTCATTACTATTCATGAGCTCGCCCAGTTGAGACCACGCCCACAGAATTCGTCTAGCTCAGTGACAGTTTTGTATACAGCCAGGATGGCTGAACATCATATATATATGGCAGCGATTCCAGACGATAGTAAACAAAGTTCCTCTACTTATTGTGCTGGGTAAATGATGCTGATAGCCAGGCTCTCAGTGGCTAGCTGTTAGCCAATCAGAGTCAAGCAGCTTAGCTCATTGAATATTAATGAGAACTGGCGCAAAGCCAGCTGAGTCTTCCTGCAGGCTTTCTACCATGCTAGAATAACCAAGGCATTCTTTCCACAAAAAATGTTACAGAGTCCATGGTAGAACTTCAGACATTACCACAAAAGTAACGAAATATGTGTCGCTGGACACCTTTAAGCCTGCTCAAAAGGTTGCTAGATGACGTAATGCATCAGTTTACAGTGTTTTCTTCTAATCCATGCTTGCATATTGTAATTTTAATGTATAGCCGAATGACTGTCCAATTAAGCTGTTGTCATTTACATATTTTCTGTCAGACAACTGAACTTGTGTGATATAGTGACTGACCAACAATCCATAAAGTCGCTAGATTTGTCACTTTTTGGAAGAAAAAAAGTTGCTACTGGGGTCTGAAAAATTGCTTAATCTAGTGGCAAAGTTGGCAAAACTGCATGTCCCAAGAAAAAAAATCAACATCTGATGTGAATAAACTATAGGAATGCATTGTTTCTATTCAGAATCGTGTGTGTGTGTGTGTGTGTGTGTGAGCCATTAGCCATTAGCTTTCATCAGTGAGGGGAAATGTTCCTGTACAGTGTTTCTGGTGCTTCACATAAGCAGCAAAAGATAACTCATTTCAGTATACGCCTGTGCCGCCTGAGAGACAGTTTCTAGACGCACACACATAAAGCTGCTGCTCATACAGAGTTCATTTTGCCGCATTATTGGGCTTTGACTAGGGCTGGGCCAATGAACGCTACCATACAATGAGACGGCATACTTGGACGAGGTGGAGCATCTAACATCATGGTGCCAGGACAACTGTCTCTCTCTGAATGTTGGCAAGACCAAAGAAATGATTGTGGACTTCAGGAAGAGACAGCAACAGACATACTCCCCCCTCATGATCAGCGGGTCACCAGTAGAGAGAGTGAGCAGCTTCAAGTACCTGGGAGTAAACATCTCCGAGGACCTGACCTGGACTGCTCACATTCAGACACAGGTGAAAAAAGCCAGGCAAAGACTGTACCACCTGCGCCAGCTGAGGAAATTCAGGGTTTCACCAGCTATCCTGAAAACTTTCTATTTAGGGGCGATAGAAAGTGTTTTAACTCAGTGCATCACAGCGTGGTATGGGAACAGCACCAGTCATGACCGCAAAGCCCTGCAGAGAGTTGTGCGCTTATCCGAGCGTATCTCAGGGTCAGCTCTCCCGTCTCTGCAGGACGTCTACACCAAACGCTGCAAAGGTAGAGCTACTAAAATCATCAAGGACTCTAATCACCCTGCAAACCCTCATTTCACGCTGCTACCATCTGGTAAGCGCTTCCGAAGCCTGATGGCCAAAACTGAGAGACTCAGGAGGAGCTTCTTCCCCCAGGCCATCAGACTCCTGAACTTAACATCACGTCACGTGACTTCACTTCAGGATAAACATCGATACACTGACATTGCACTGCACTTTCTGTTCTCGTTGTTACTGTGTAACAACCTGTCATAAACCTGTTTGCACATTATACTCTTTATACATTTGTTAACCACATATTTATAAGTCTACAGTTTACTCACTGCAAAGTCTACTTCAATTATTTTTATTCCACTTTATCCTTATTTGTTACCTTTTTTTTTCTCTTGACTTGATTATTTATAATTCTACAGATATAGATATATATATATATATATATATATATATATATATATATATATATATATATATATATATATATATATATATATATATATATATATAGTACTTTTTTATTCTATTTCTATTATAATTTCTTCCTTGTGTTTTTAACTGTGAATTTGCACTGTCCATGGAGCGGACCTGTTTACATTTCACTGCCGGTTGTATATTCTGTATATAACTGTGTATGTGACAAATAAAACTCTTGAATCTTGAATCTTGAATCATATCGAATCGCGATAAATTTGATGTCGATAATAACGATTAGCGATTTTACAGCCAATCACCCCGCAGAAATAAACGCGACAACAGTCAGTTAGCCTGCAGCTTTTAGCTTTCACGTGATATTACAAGTACATGCTCATTTCCTATGGCACATTGTTTACAAAGATGTCAAAAAAAGCAGAATTTATTCAAATGACCCATTAAAAAATTTATGAACCCTTGATTCTTAATCCTGTGCGTGGTTCCCTGATGATCCACGGCTCTGTGTGTGTGTGTGTGTGTGTGTGTGTGTGTGTGTGTGTGTGTGTGAGTGTGTGTCGTTCCCTGATGATCCACGGCTGTGTGCTGTGTGTGTGTGTGTGTGTGTGAGAGTTTGTGTGTGTGTGTGTGTGTGTGTGTGTGTGTGTGTCGTGTCCCTCGTTCCTGATGATCCACGTGTGTGTGTGTGTGTGTGTGTGTGTGTGTGTGTGTGTGAGTGTGTGTCGCTCCCTGATGATCCACGGCTGTGTGCTTGTGTGTGTGTGTGTGTGTGTGTGTGTGTGTGTGTGTGAGTTTGTGTGTGTGTGTGTGTGTGTGTGTGTGTGTGTGTGTGTGTGTGTGTGTGTCGTTCCCTGATGATCCACGGCTGTGTGTGTGTGTGTGTGTGTGTGAGAGTGTGTGTCGCTCCCTGATGATCCACGGCTGTGTTCTTGTGTGTGTGTGTGTGAGTGTGTGTCGTTCCCTGATGATCCACGGCTATGTATGTGTGTGTGTGTGTGTGTGTGTGTGTGAGTGTGTGTCGTTCCCTGATGATCCACGGCTGTGTGTGTGTGTGTGTGTGTGTGTGTGTGTGTGAGAGTGTGTCGTTCCCTGATGATCCACGGCTGTGTGTGTGTATGTGTGTGTGTGTGTGTGTGTGTCAGGGAACGACACACACACACACACACACACTGAAACTCATGGTGTTTTTCAGCCTCTGCCGCCTCAATATATGAAGACATGAATGCATGAACCTCATGTCCAGTCACTTCATGAGCATTTCACCATTTAATTCGACAAAATCTATAAGCGCACACACAGAAACTCAAAGGTCTTCACGGCAACCCGTCAAAACAAAAGTTCAGTTTAACAAAGTAATTGTGACAGGATTAATGTTGTACAGTAGAATTTAGCTACGTCTCAATGTAATAATAAAATATGTTAATATGTTATGTTATTTAACATTAAACCTACTTAAAAAGCCCTGTTTATTTTGTATGTTGTATTTATGTTGGCCTGCTGAATGTTAAATGGATCCAGTCGATGTTCATTAGAAATTATTTGATAGTGCAGCAATGAACTAGCTAGTAGGCTGTAAGTTAATGTATGTTTTTTTGCTGATTTAAAACATGATCAAAACCAATTTCAAATTTCGGAATCGGCCAATTATTGTTTGTTAAAATCGGTATCGGCCCCAAAAAAATCCTATCGGTGCATCCCTAATAATTATCGATATCGACTGATATGACACACACTTACGTGTCAAAATGCCCGACTTGTCTTCAATAAGCGTGGGAGTTTTTTAGTTAGACTGGCATTATTTTTTTGTGATATTGAAATTGACGAGTTACCCCTAGTTGCTGTAGAGGCTTCCAAAGGCCAGATGTTGTGTTCTGATGTCCATTTTATAATCCTGACATTGTCCAGACCTTTCAGTTATATATAGAAGTATTTTGCACAATGTCATTGCTGACATTTGCTTATGTGGACTTGTAGTTTATTGCATTTATGGATTTTGAGTGGTCACACGTGTCTTCTGTCTTCTGCTGCATTAGTAAACGCTATTGATTATCGTGTTTCGTGGCTTGTGAGGGAATGCTGGTGACTCAAGCGTACAAACCTGAGGGCTGCCGCTTATTTGAGAGACGAATGTTGATTGGGTGAATCTGTTCGTCCCTTTGACCGTCCTAAATGTGCCCTCAGCGAGGTCAAAGCAAGCAGCCATTACACGTGTTGTCTCGCTAAAAATAGCGACACACACGCTCTCTCTCTGTCTTTATACACGTGTACAGACGCTCACACCCAAGGTTCGTTGAGTTCTTTATTTTATTTTCGTATTATTGCCATCGACTGAAATCACAGCTAATGCCAAATCATTCTTCAGAGCTGCAGTTTCAGCACATCACAGTGACTTTTTGAAACCCTTTCCTCATGAAATAACTCTGAACTAGATTCAATCACAGACGGTGGATCTGCAGACAGAGAGCGAGAGTTGTAACCTTGAAGTCTTTGCATGTATATGAGGACACGGGTCTGTCGATAGTTGCAGTATTTAGATTTATGATCCTCTGAAAGGAGAGCGATTATCTTTGACTGAATACATAATGAACAGGTATGATTCTCCTTTAACCTGTTAAAGGCACAATGTGTAAGTTTGGGCTAGAGATGTTCCGATACCCTTTTTCCTTCCCGATACCGATTCTGATACCTGGGCTCAGGGTATCAGCCCATACCGAGTACTGATCCGATACCTGGGTGTGTATCTGTATACACTACTAGCCCTGTATGAATTGCTAGAATTATTTTATGGTGTGCTTCAGACTTATCCCTTAATAAAACATGAACAAATACATACAGTGAACTACTGTATTTATTACAGTATTTTTATTATCTGACATGCATTTTACAGCAATATTACTTATTTTTCTTAAGCGAAAAGAACTTCAAATGCAGCCACAAACTGAAAAGGGTATTTTAGTTTTACAATATAACTGTATAAAAAAATAAATCTAAGAATATAAAAATTATATATTAATCAGAAAATATCTTTACAACAAAAAAGTGAAAAATAAGCAACCATCTAGGCATAATTATTATTAGTAGTAGAGACGTATTATTATTACATAGAGACGTAGCTAAATCTGCTGCACAACAGTAGCCTGATATATTCTGTCAGTTTCTTCACGTTAAACCAAACTTTTATTTTGACGGGTTGCCGTGAAGACCTTTGAGTGTCTGTGTTCATGATATGACCGTTTTCTCAAAAGAAATGGGAAATGCTCATGAAGTGACGGTTTATGCGTTCGTGTCCTCATATAGCGACACACGGCAGAGACTACAACGACAGCGAGCGAGTGTCACGCATGCCCGCTCACCCACACAGAGAGGCAGAATTTGCAGGAGTAATATTTAAATAGTATTTTGCAGTTTAATATTCACAGACACTAGTATATATTCGGCTACAGTCTGGAGCCCTGCGCTTAGATAAACACAGAAGCGACTGAACGCAGCAGCGGGTACCGGATATTGGTACCAAAGTACCGGTACTTGTGACATGCCTAGTCGCCGTTTTACTGGCTGGTTGGTCCAGTCTGAAATACTGCTAAACAGCGGACATACTGCTCTTCTTCGCTGCTCTAAACAGTGGTTGCTTTTGGCAACACAGCACAACTTCCTGTGTTTGCAATGCATTCTGAGCAGCGAAGAAGAACCGTGCAGCGGTTAGGCAAAGCTCGCTGTCATAATAACAAGATCTTGTTTAAGAAAATGGTATCGGATCGGTACATGGATTCAAGTACTCACTGATACCGATGCCAAAATTTGTTGTGGTTTCGGTGATATTTCCGATACTAGTATTGGAATCGGAACAACTCTAGTTTGGCCACTAGAGGTCGCTTATTCAAAACAATAATAAAGGCGTAGCTTGATGATGCGGTGAATGACCGTGAAATCATGGGAGGTATCATCTTCCCCTCCACAGCCTATGGAAACATCACATTGGATATCGATACGGTGGCCGATATATTTTATGGTGTAGGGCGGGGTCGAGAGTCGTGGGGGCGGAACAAGGCCATTTAGTCTCGCTGATGCCCAGGTCCAAAAGATTGTTAATCTGAACTGTGTTATATCACCTCATTTGTGTTTTATTACATTCGCTGCTGCAGTCCATGTGGAGAATTGATGAGATCTCTGACTGCATTTCAGCCTGAACGAGCCATTAGCTTTTATCAGTAAGTGGAAATGTGAAGGTAAAGGTTTGAAGTTGGCAGAACACAGCAGGGAGAGATGATGAATGACATCTCCACAGCTGCTTCTCAGAACATTTGAATGTTGTTGAAGGCTTTGATCCATCTTACAGAAACCGTGACTCCAATTCAACTAGTATAAACATCATAGAGCCTGAAAAACTGCCTCTGCTGGTCTTTGGGTGTGTTTTGAGCTCAGTTATCTGGACAGTTATCCGCACCTCTTGCTTACAGGAATATTCCAGGGTTTTTTCAAACTAACGTCTAAGTACCTCTCATACAAGACATTTACCCAGATCATTTAGACTCATCCCTCAGCGAACTCAAATGAAAGCTTTATTAACGGCTTTAGTAAAGCATTACTACCACATTCTTTTCCCTATGATTTATGTAGCATCTGAAGAAATAACGTGTGTGTTTCTCTTTCCTGAAGGATCTGGGTGGCATGAGTCCTCCCCAGAGGAACTGGAAGGGGATTGCAATCGCTCTGCTGGTCATTCTGGTGGTCTGTTCTCTCATCACCATGTCTGTGATCCTCCTCACTCCAGGTACAGCAAAACCAGAATGATGAATTTCATCATCATCATCATTATTATTCATTGGAGCGCTCCAGTTCCACCTGGAGTCATGCAAACTTTTGGTTACACTTTATTCGATAGTCCACTTTAGACATTCTACTAACTAGGGATTAGGGCTGTGCGAATAATCAAAATCGGAATGAAATCGCGATATGAGCATGTGCAATTTCTAAACCGCAAAAGGCAAGACGCGTGCGCGTCTACATTTAAAATAACGAACTTGAGTCCGCATGAGACGCAACATGTGAAGTGTAGTGTGCTATCTGAATGCAGTGCGCCTAAAGCTGGGTACACACTGTGTGATTTTGGCCACGATTTGGGACCCACTTTATATTAGGTGGTCTTAACTACTATGTACTAACGTTTAAATTAATAATTTGATACAATACACTTATTGTGTACATACATGTTTTTACATTGTACTTACATTTAAAAAATTACCTGCATGTAATTACATCTTTAATTAATTTCTGTAATTACATTTATAATTACACTGTTGACACTACCCTTACACCTTACCCTACCCTTAAACTTACCCATCCCACCACACCTGTCCCTAACTTTACCTGTATCCACCTCAATATCAGTTGTAAAAGTGTTTTGGAACACAATAGGTACATTGTACTTATTGTTTGATGTAAGTACACAGTAGTTAAGGCCACCTAATATAAAGTGGGACCACGATTTGGCCATCTGAGACAAATTTTGCAAATCCTAAAAGATTCCTCTGATCCTAGGCTAAAATCTGACTTCTTTGATCGTTAGTTTGACATGTTCACCGACAGCCGAATAATGACCATTGCGAATAAAATTTTACCTCAGACTAAATTCTGGCAGTGTTGGAAGATTTAACGCACAATCCTGCAGTGTGACTTCTCCTATGTTGACCGTCAAATTGTCTTAATTTTTCATGACAAATCATGACCACAATGAATGCTAGAGATTTCTTTGTAGTCACCGTTTCAATCCTCAAAGTCAAAGTCAAAGTCAGCTTTTATCTGTGTGTAATGTACCTGTGTGTAATGCAGCTCACTGTCACCGAATGCGTCATTGATTGATGATATAAAACTCTGGGTCGAGTTTTCTTGCGTGCATCCGTTTTTAACGCGCCTTGACTATCGTACAGTCTGACATTAATGATAACTCCGATCTTACAGTGTGACATGGCTTACAGCAGGGATCATGTTCACACAGTCTGACAAGCAACAATTGTAAAGGACTATTATAAAATCACACAGTGTGCACCCGGCTTTAATCTAGCGCATCGGCAGAACAGAGTCTGTTTACCATTAACATGGAAGAAAACACAGAAACAGGGAAGGTGAATTCAGGGCAGGAGAGATGATGTATCAGATCCAGGTAATTTGCGAGACCTGTCGAACCTTCACTGCTGTAAAGCAGACTATTAAAGGGTTAGTTCACCCAAAAATGAAAATTAGCCCATGATTTACTCACCCTCAAGCCATCCTACGTGCATATGACATTCTTCTTTCAGAATCGGAGTTATTTTAAAAATGTCCTGGCTCTTCCAAGCTTTATAATGGCAGTGACTTCTTGTGTCATTTTTGAAAAGTGCATCTGTCCATCATATAACTGCTCAACACGGCTCTGGGGGGTTAATAAAGACCTTCTGAAGCGAAAGTGGCGCGCTTGTGTAAGAAAAATATCCATATTTAAAACTTTATGGACTAAAATAACGAGGTTCCAGCGGTCAAGTCGACTTAACCCTTGACGCATGCGTATTGACACAGAAGCGCAGAGGATAGAGCAAAACAAAACATTGGTCATGAATTAGAGTCTAAAACGAGAATTTTTAAAGAGAAATGGCTAGGGTTGGGCATCGTTTTGATTTGAACGATTCCGAGTCTTGCTTTCGATTTCGGTTCTTTTCGATTCTCGATTCTCGATTCCAGTTCTTTGAGGGGTGGACACTTGCCGTGCTCCATGGCTGCAACAGAACAAGCTGCTTGCGGCAAGCACTTCCGGAAATCCGGTGGCCACCATGGAAACCAAAACTTGCGCATTTGGAACTGATGATCGGAATCGAAAACCAAATTTTCTAAACGATTCCAATGGCATTGTTATTTTTTAAACTGTTCCAAGTTGGAATCGGTTCTCGATGCCCAACCCTAAAAAAGGCGGAGGATTTTGATATAAGAGCAGCCTGATCCACGAGAGGCGTCAAAGCTTGAGATGCTCCTGTTCATCGCGTCAGGGGTCAGGGGTTACTCTACTTTGTCGGCATGGAAATAATACGTTCTAAAATAACGGTCGCTTTAAATAACATCACACTGGGGGCTCAGCTATAGACTGCCGACTTCAGGCGTTTCTTTGGTGAAAATAAAGCTTGGCTGTTTGGTCCCTCTGCCACAGTTAATCCAGTGTGTACAGTAGTAGCTTCCGCTGTCTCTGATAAGCACTTTAAGCTGGTGCACCGCTGGTTTACTTTGTTCTCGTTTTGTGCAAGTTGCAACAGTTCCGTTCCGTGCAAAAGAAACACACGGTGCAGCAGAGACTTTACCGTTAATTAACTGTGACGTTTTTAAGCATGGTTAATCGAGAATTCGGTTAATCGATGCATCCCTACTACTAACTATAAGTAACTACATGTCAACTAGCAGTCATTAAAATGTCTAAAGTGGACTATTGAAATAAAGTGTAACCGAAGATGAGTATGTGTGTTAGTAAATCTGCTGTTTGTTACGCAACGCGCGACACCTGTGGCCTTCAGCTGCTCCGTTACTGATCGTGACGCTCTTGTGTGTGTGTTTGTGTGCGACAGTGGATACGTTACCGGGCAGTGACACCAAGTTGACAGTGGAGGATCTTTTCAGTGTGGATTTCTATGTGCACGACCCTGAAGCTCTTTGGATCAACGGTAAGACGATATGACCACAGATCCACACGCGTCATTAATTTCTAATGGTTCTCATGCATTAATCATCTGTACACCATCATGAGCTCTTAAGCACAGCTGATCGCAGAGGATGATTGATCATTACCGCAGATAAACACCAGCTTGCATAAGAGCAAACCATCTGACTGACATGTAAAGCTTCACTGCAAGAATAGATTCTTTCTTAGATATTTGTACTGGAAAACAAGACAAAAATACTTAACTTTCTAAAATCAAGATACATTTACTTGAGAAGCAAAATGATTTAAGATCTTGTTTTCTGACAAATGTGTCAAAATTAGGTTTTGGCTTAAAGGTAAAAATATCTGCCAGTGGAGTCAGAAAAATCTTAATTCAAAAATCAAGTCAAGTCACCTTTATTTATATAGCGCTTTTAACAAGTCCAGTTGTTTCAAAGCAGCTTCACATTGTTAACAGGAAAATAATGCAACAGAATTTGATTCGGCTGTACAGCCGTTCTGGTAAAACGGTGATGTTATCCAGCTAATTTCAGTATCATATAGTGTCAATGCGGGCAGATCGGTAATATAGATGAGATTTAGGTGTCCCCAACTGAGCAAGCCAAAAGCCTGAGGCAACGGTGGCAAGGAACCAAAACTCCTTCAGGGTCAGAATGGAGAAAAAAACCTTGGGAGAAACCAGGCTCAGTCGGGGTGCCAGTTCTCCTCTGGCCGACGAACAAACAGTGTATGATTATAATTCTGGCAACATTGCAGGTCTTAAGTCATATCAGGTAAATAGATATTCGTAAGATTGTTCGAAAGATTGGAGTCGTCACGCCGGAGACGGGTTTAATGAGGATGTCGTGTCGATGCAGCATTTACAGGGGGGAGTTTATTTGACATGTTCTCTGCAGGCACTTCAGGGATGCGTTGGTCATGTCCAGGCGCAGGTCCACCATCTGATCTGGATACGGCCCGGATCCGGCTGACTGCAGTAAACCTCGGGATAAACAGAGAGACTAACATTAGCGTAGATGCCATTCTTCTTATGATGTAACGAGTACATCAGGTGTTATGGGAAGTGTTCCCGGTTCCGGCTGACCTGGTAAAAGGAAAACAAGACTCCATTGGCAGATATTTTTACTTTTAAGCATAAACTCACTTAATTTTGACATGTTTGTCAGTAAACAAGACTTAATAAGATCATGTCATTTGCTTCTCTTGTAAATGTCTTGATTTTAAGAATGTTTAGTATTTATGTCTTGTTTTCCAGTACAAATATCTAAGAACAAAATCAAATACAGTGGCAAATAAAAGCACTTGCATCAACTTGAACAATCACACTGCAAAAAATGAAGTTCGTCCTCAGTATTTCTGTTGTGTTTTCCAGTACAAATATCAATTTTTTTGCGGTGCAGATTGTAAATGCAGATTTTTGTGTGCAGTTCGGATCGGGCCGTCAGTTGAGCTGATTGTGGGATATTAATTTTGGGTCATTTTAATATCATGTTTAGTGTTTGACAGGAAGCTTTGCTCAAACAATAACAAGGATTTTTAAATCTTGCTTCTTTATCACAGCAAGGTGAGGCTGTTAGGGCTGGGCGGTATATCAAGTTTGAACGATATATTAATATATTTTTATAAACTATATAGGATAAGTAGGGTTGGGTATCATTTGAATTTTATCGATTCCGATTCTTATCGATATCATTCACATTTATTATTAGGCTATTATTGCAAAACATGTCATTGTAGCTGAATACCATGAACAAAATCAACAGGCTAGCACCTTTTGCCAATGAAAAAAAAAGCGTTATTAAAGACAAGTAAACACTCAGTAATTAAAAAAGAGCAAATAAACAAATTAGCAATTGCACACATAAATACAACTGAACAAAGATAGGATTGAAATAAACATTTTCAGGTAGGTACAGAAACTGTAATCAAATTTACAGCACTTTATTGATAAAATATAGGCTATACACTCACCTAAAGGATTATTAGGAACACCGTACTAATACTGTGTTTGACCCCCTTTCGCCTTCAGAACTGCCTTAATCCTACGTGGCATTGATTCAACAAGGTGCTGAAAGCATTCTTTAGAAATGTTGGCCCATATTGATAGGATAGCATCTTGCAGTTGATGGAGATTTGTGGGATGCACATCCAGGGCACGAAGCTCCCGTTCCACCACATCCCAAAGATGCTCTATCGGGTTGAGATCTGGTGACTGTGGGGGCCATTTTAGTACAGTGAACTCATTGTCATGTTCAAGAAACCAATTTGAAATGATTTGAGCTTTGTGATGCTCAAATCTAGCATCACATGGTGTATTATCCTGCTGGAAGTAGCCATCAGAGAATGGGTACATGGTGGTCATAAAGGGATGGACATGGTCAGAAACAATGCTCAGGTAGGCCGTGGCATTTAAACGATGCCCAATTGGCACTAAGGGGCCTAAAGTGTGCCAAGAAAACATCCCCCACACCATTACACCACCACCACCAGCCTGCACAGTGGTAACAAGGCATGATGGATCCATGTTCTCATTCTGTTTACGCCAAATTCTGACTCTACCATCTGAATGTCTCAACAGAAATCGAGACTCATCAGACCAGGCAACATTTTTCCAGTCTTCAACTATCCAATTTTGGAGAACTTGTGCAAATTGTAGCCTCTTTTTCCTATTTGTAGTGGAGATGAGTGGTACTCGGTGGGGTCTTCTGCTGTTGTAGCCCATCCGTCTCAAGGTTGTGCGTGTTGTGGCTTCACAAATGCTTTGCTGCATACCTCGGTTGTAACGAGTGGTTATTTCAGTCAAAGTTGCTCTTCTATCAGCTTGAATCAATCGGCCCATTCTCCTCTGACCTCTAGCATCAACAAGGCATTTTCGCCCACAGGACTGCCGCATACTGGATGTTTTTCCCTTTTCACACCATTCTTTGTAAACCCTAGAAATGGTTGTGTGTGAAAATCCCAGTAACTGAGCAGATTGTGAAATACTCAGACCGGCCCGTCTGGCACCAACAACCATGCCACGCTCAAAATTGCTTAAATCACCTTTCTTTCCCATTCTGACATTCAGTTTGGAGTTCAGGAGATTGTCTTGAGCAGGACCACACCCCTAAATGCATTGAAGCAACTGCCATGTGATTGGTTGATTAGATAATTGCATTAATGAGAAATTGAACAGGTGTTCCTAATAATCCTTTAGGTGAGTGTACAAAGTTATTCTGTCTAGAACAGCAAGTTAAGTTTCTCATCTTTTGTTGTTTAACGTTATCATAGAGACAGCATCAAGAAAATCTGCCGTCAACGACATAACCGACTGTGTTTACGAGAGCATTTTGACATTTTTATTTGTCCATTCGCGTGCTGTGAGAACTCAGTTCATTATCGCGCACTATTCATTCACTATGAGAAGCCGTTCTGTGCGCACGTGTGTGTGTGTGTGTGTGTGTGTATGTGTGTGTCTCTGCAGCACAGTGCGTGTGTCTTTTTTTGTGCTCAAATGGTTAAAAGTCACAATAAAATGTTCACACAGTAACCGATAAGTGGAATCGAAATGCGCGTTTCTTATCGATTTACCGGTTCTTGGCAATTTGGAACTTCATATGCTTTGAAAACGTTCATATCAATATACAGTAGCTTGATATTACAAGCGGAGGACACAGTAGGGTAGGGTTGGGTACCGTTCACATTTTAACCGGTACCTGAAATTCGGTCCCAACGGTACCTTTTTTCTGTACTTTATGGATGTTTACCTCAATAACTAAAGAAACTGTAAGTCATTTATAGAAGTGTTACTGACATTATGCCAGAGCTGCCTTGGTCTGCCATTGTCTTGTTTACTGTAATATTTACCTGTAAATGGTAGGCTACTAGCTACTAAATTGAATTCATAAAAACAAAAAAAAATTCCTATGAAATTAAATTAATAATTAAATATTCATTTAATTAATCTTTTAATATGAAATTAAATAAACAACTTTTTGTCAAACAATATGCTGAGCTTTATACTGTTAAAATTAAAACAATGATTCTTACTTAAAGTTTTGATAATGTAATAATAATACTAACACTAATGTAATAATAATAATACATTATTGAGACGTATCTAAATTCTACTAATATATTTGTCAAATTAAACCGAACTTTTATTTTGACGGGTTGCCGTGAAGACCTTTTAATTTTCTGTGTTTATGATATGACGGTAGTTTTTCTCAGAGCGGCTCTGGAGATGACGTTCATGCATTCATGTCCTCATATGAGATGGCAGAGATGGAAACATACGAGCGTCATGCATGTGTGTGTGTGTGTTAAATGAAACCGCATGTCTGTGCCATTTTATTCAAACAGACACACGTAGAACATGCATAAATCATATTTAAATAGTCTTTTTGTGGTTTAATATTCACACACACTAGTCTATATCACCAGATGCGTTCACCAAATTTGGCATCGATTGATTTAATGTGAATCAGTACCTTTAAGGGCACCGACCGAATTACGTTGGTACTACCGAGTACCGAGTTCTGTACCCAACCCTAACACAGAGTGAGCTGCTGCAAGGAAAGTGCATGATCTAATTTGTCCTAAACTTGAGGCATGCTTTATATTAAGGGCTTCAAAATAACTAGTAAGATATAGTTATATAACGTGTATAGTTTAACACGGCTTGCCTTGTCAGATGCTCTGACAGGTACTTGTGCTCTTTTATGTGTCCGTGCATAACTTAAAATAATTTCACAGGTATATTCTCCATCTGTAAATGACAGAAAGTCATGCAGATATTTCCATCTTGCTGTCAGGAGTGGATGAGCCTTATTCAAGCGAGTCTCTGCTAAACTTCACAGTCTATTGTAATGGGGTAATCAAATCTAGGCTAATATACCAATATATGGCCATTTAGCCAAGACATACCGAGATGTTTTTATTTTGTCTTTATCACCCAGCCCTAGAGGCTGTAAGTGGAGAGAGTGTCAGTTTAGGTCATGCATCTTCCTGTTAGAGCTCATTACTGATCAAAGAGACAAATACTATTTCCTGCATCATCAGAATCAATGAGACGAGGAAGAACTAGCCTATAGGAAATGAATGTGCATGAATAATCCAGGGGCACACGATGTGACTTGTCTTGAGAACTTGACCTTTCAGATCCTTGAATACCATCTAGCAACTGTATTTTTGCCATATCGGGCATCACAGGCGTTGGCGTTGTGTGTGTGTGTGAGGAAGTGTCTGAGCGGTAGATGTGGTAGTTGCTATGGTAACGGGAAGAGGGAAGGATCACTCAGGTCTTACACTGGCAGCAGCAGCAGCAGCATGAATATTTCATTGTGTGTGTGTGTGTGTGTGTGTGATGCAGTGAATCCTTCAGCTTCCAGACAGACCCATGCTTATCAGAGTCCTGCAGTCACTTCAGACTTCAGCTTAACGCTGTTCTTCATTTTGTCTCAGACACGGACGCGTGATGCAGCTGAATCTGATGTAACCCTGAGAGCCGTGCCGATGTGTAGCTCGTCCTCTAGTGAGCGCTTGTGTGTACGTACAGCGCAGGAACCACAGAACGAGTGAACGCAACACATCTGCAGAGTACATGAGAATAATAGCAGCATTTCTCCGAACGTTTTTTCTAGTCAAGAGCAGTGAATGATTTTACACTTTCTCAGCTTTACGTCTTTTTGATTATTACTGATAACCTGGGAGATCTAATTGACACTAATGCACAGATCTGTTTTGACACATCAGATGTTTTGTTTTGTCTGTCTAATCCCTTAAAGACCTTTAATTCTGACTCTGAGAACGGCAACATGGTTTGTGTAACATTAGCAACACATTAGCAGCTGTTTGATAACATAGTCAAGCCAAAGGCTAATCATATTAATTAACATTATACATAAAACACATTACTATTCTGATACATCGACTTGTAGACAAGCCTGTATGAGTGAGTGGAGGCGGGGCTCATTTGCATATCCATGTCCCCGCGGATACTAAATGAAGCAAGGGTGTCGAGTTGCATTTATAACAGCTAAGGGCCGTTGTTTGTCATGACGCAAAGCAGATTGCTTTTATAAAACGGTTACTACATAATACAAATATTAAAGCTAAAAAGTATGTATCAATGCAACTTTCATGAAGTAAAATCGCCAAAAGCCTCCAAAAATAGTCCCTAACCGTGAACGGCAACAAAAGTTACATTATTACTCCATTAGATGGCGGCAAAGACTCTATGAGTGAGTCAGTCAGCAGAGAATAGGGCTGGGTAAAAAATATAAATTTTGGATTTTAATCGATTCTCATTTTTATGAACCAATATTGATTCTTAAATCCCAAGAATCGATTAGTCATCCTGTTACTTTTGATATAAAACAAAGTCTCAGATTTCAAATTATGTCCATCTTATTTCGAAATGTAAAAAATAAATAATTTTGCTCTGTTTAATGTGGTGTGACCAATCGCAGTAGTGCCTCAGCTCAAGAGAAGCAGCAGCGCAGAGCTCACGTGAACTGATCATCTCTGCTTTAATACCAGTTACAGCAACAAATAAACATAATGAACGTCTGAAGTGTGTTAAAAGATACACTACAACTTACCAAAATCCGAATCATGTCTCATGTGATCGCTCAGTGTTTCAACCGCGGAAAGACGTCAGTAAAACAGCTTGTTAACAATGACATGTAACGTCACATTTACCTCAGAAAAATCGTATTCAGTGTCCATAAACTCGTTAGTCAGCTATAAAAATAAACTATGTTGCTAAGAGTGGTTGCTAAGTGTGTTGTGCAGTGATACAAAGAACCATTGGGTGTAGCGGTCAGCTGTGTTTTATTGTGAAGAAAACACAGCTATTGACTAATCAAGGACTGGAACTAACCGTTTTATAAAAGCTTTTTTATAACAGGAAAAACATTTTAAATCTGTCATTTTGGCAATCAAAGATGAGTTTTAATGGATGAAATTGACAACAGGAGGACTTTAAACTTGTAACTTAGACTATTTTCAACCCGCTTTGTATTGTCAGTAGCAGAGATGGAAACTCAAGTCTGCGACTTGGACTCGAGTCGCACTTAAGTCACAAAAAAAAAGACTTGCGACTGGAATCGGACTCGTGAACAACTGACCTGAGACTTCACGCGAGACTTGACATGAACTTGACATGGACTTGAAGACTGAGACTTCAAACGTCCATTTACTTCCCCACATGATAGCACGAAACACCACCTTTAACTTTTCATTCATTCCCAAATATGTGCTGCAGCAGCGAATATCACAAATAATTTCTAAACATACCAATAGAGCGTGACGCATCTGAAGGCACGCAAATTCATCACCCATTAGAAAACTGCTGTTAAATAAATTTGCAACAAATAGTAACAATATAGTCAAGCCTTACCTTACGAAACTTTAATTTGAAAAGCAATCAATTAATCCGAAGGGAAGCTGCGGTGTTGCACGGCAGCAGAGGCTTGGTTGCACTCCATTTTCAAGAAGTACACATTTCCATGTCCTTTTCATGTTTTTCCCCAAAGTAGGCTATTTGCTAACATATGCATATAATTCAGATTTACCAAGTTAATTTGCATCTGGATTGCACAAACACTTTCATATGCAATTTATGACCCTGTCCGACTCATTTCCACAAATGAGACACGCAGATGGAAATGTTCTTCTTTGTGTCATTTAATGTAACGCTTGTCTATGCACAAGTTTGTTTTTTTTACCGCCGACGCTCACTGGAAGACTACATTATCCAGCAAACTACGGCAACTCAAATAGTTCAAAATACACAGCACTTTTTCCCTCTTGTGGTGGTTCTAAATGGTATAATTTTTTACAAAGTTGTAAAGTAATAGTAATGAGAGTAAATAAGTAGTATTTTGTGTGCTTTATTAGGCAATTTTAAAGTAATCTGTTTTGATAGTTCAATACACTGTTAATTATAACAACTATATAACAAAATATTGCTAAAAATAGAACAAAGACTTGACTTGAGACTTGACTTGGACCCTAAAGACTTGAGACTTGGCTCGACTTGGACCTCAGAGACTTGAGACTTGACTTTGACCCTAAAGACTTGAGACTTGGCTCGACTTGGACCTCAGAGACTTGAGACTTCACTTGGACCCTAAAGACTTGAGGCTTGACTCGACTTGTACCTCAGAGACTTGAGACTTGACTTGGACCCTAAAGACTTGAGGCTTGACTCGACTTGGACCTCAGAGACTTGAGACTTGACTTGGACCCTAAAGACTTGAGACTTGGCTCGACTTGGACCTCAGAGACTTGAGACTTGACTTGGACCCTAAAGACTTGAGACTAAAGACTTGAGAGTTTTCCTCTGTCATCGCCACTGCCGTTTACATTCCACCACAGGCAGACACAGGGCTGGCTTTATTTGGCCTTCATGATGTTGCCAGCGGCGTCATAAACAAACACCCCGATGCAGCGTTCATCGTCGCGGGCGATTTTAACAAGCCAAACCTAAAGAAAGTCTTGCCAAACTTTCACCAACACGTCTCCTGTCCTACATGAGGAGCAAACACACTGGATCATTGCTACTCTCCGTTTAAGAACACCTATAAAGCGCGGTCACTTCCAGCTTTCGGCAAATCAGATCATGCCGCCATTTTCCTCACACCCGAATACAAACAAAGGCTCGTTCAGGAACCCCCGGTGAGGCAGGAAGTTAAGCGCTGGTCACCTCATTCAGAGACCGTGCTTCAGGCAGCTCTTGATGACGTCGACTGGGACATGTTCCGGGCGAGTTCAGCTGACGTCAGTGAGTTCACGGATGTGGCGCTTTGCTTCATCAACACGCTTACAGAGCAAGCCACGCAAACAAACAATAACAATAACGTCCTTCTCAAATCAGAAACCGTGGGTGGACAATTCAATCCGCGCTGCAGTGAACACACACACTGCCGCTTACAACGCCGGTCTCCTATCGGGAAACATGACTGAATACAGATCGTCCTACTATGCTCTGCGGCGTGCAGTTAAAGCCGCAAAGCACCGTTATAGGGACTGAGTGGAGTCTCATTTCCAACTCAACGACTCGCGGCGCATGTGGCAGGGTCTGAGGTCCATCTGCTCGTTTGGATCTAAATCCTCTGCAGAGGTGAGAGCTGATCCGTCGTTTGTGAATGAGTTAAACTCTTTCTACGGTCGCTTTGATTGTAATCGCGGCAGCGCGACTTCTCCAAGTGGCGCGTCAGAGGGAATTACTCAGAGCAGCAACAACCACGTGATCTCTGTCTCGGAGGATGAAGTTCGGAGGGCACTCAAGGGTGTGGACGTCAGGAAAGCTGCTGGGCCGGATTTCAGGCCGTGTTCTGCGGTCCGGTGCTGATCAGCTCGCCGTGTTGTTTACATCTATCTTTAATGAGTCCCTCACTACATCTGTGGTCCCCACCTCCTTCAAAAAATCCACCATCATCCCTGTCCCTAAGAACAGTAAACCCTCTTGCCTAAATGACTATCGTCCAGTAGCTCTCACGTCTATAGTCATGAAGGTCTTTGAGAGACTCATTAAAAACACCATTTGCTCCTTCATTCCTGACACTTTGGACCCTCTTCAGTTTGCCTATCGTCCCAATAGATCGACTGAAGATGCCGTCATGTCCTCCACTCCTCCCTCACTCACATCGACAGCAAAATTGGGAACTACGTAAGGCTGCTATTTATTGACTATAGCTCAGCCTTTAACACCATAGTTCCCATTAAGCTAACCGCCAAACTCCTGGATCTCGGCCTGAATCCTTCTCTCTGCCACTGGATTGAGGACTTCCTCACTGGCGAATTCTCATTTCTCAGGTGGTGAGAATAGGCCAGTCCACCTCCACCTCCATCACCCTGAGTGTGGTCCTGTGTCCTGAGTCCCCTGCTCTACTCTCTCTACACGCATGACTGTTTGTCCACATACAGCTCCACCTCTATCATCAAATTTGCTGATGATACTGTTGTCCTGGGCCTCATTTCCAACAACAATGAGACGGCATACTTGGACGAGGTGGAGCATCTAACATCATGGTGCCAGGACAACTGTCTCTCTCTGAATGTTGGCAAGACCAAAGAAATGATTGTGGACTTCAGAAAGAAACAGCAACGGACATACTCCCCCCTCATGATCAGCGGGTCACCAGTAGAGAGAGTGAGCAGCTTCAAGTACCTGGGAGTAAACATCTCCGAGGACCTGACCTGGACTGCTCACATTCAGACACAGGTGAAAAAAGCCAGGCAAAGACTGTACCACCTGCGCCAGCTGAGGAAATTCAGGGTTTCACCAGCTATCCTGAAAACATTCTATTTAGGGGCAATAGAAAGTGTATTAACTCATCACATCACTCGCATCACAGCGTGGTATGGGAACAGCACCAGTCATGACCGCAAAGCCCTGCAAAGAGTCGTGCACTTATCCGAGCGTATCTCAGGGTCAGCTCTCCCGTCTCTGCAGGACGTCTGCACCAAACGCTGCAAAGGTAGAGCTACTAAGATCATCAAGGACTCGAATCACCCTGCAAACCCTCATTTCACGCTGCTGCCATCTGGTAAGCGCTTCCGAAGCCTGATGGCCAAAACTGAGAGACTCAGGAGGAGCTTCTTCCCCCAGGCCATCAGACTCCTGAACTCAGTCACTTAACATCACGTGACCATCGATATACTGACACTGCACTGCACTTTCCGTTCTCGTTGTTACTGTGTAACAACCTGTTATAAACCTGTTTGCACATTATACTCTTTGTACATTTGTTAACCACATATTTATAAGTCTACAGTTTACTCACTGCACAGTTTACTTCACTTATTTTATTCCACTTCTTTATTTTTATTATTATTATTTTTTCTACTTGACTTGATTATTTATAATTCTATAGATATATATATATATATATATATATATATATATATATATATATATATATATAGTACTTTTTTATTCTATTTCTATTATAATTTCCTCCTTGTGTTTTTAACTGTGAATTTGCACTGTCCATGGAGCGGACCTGTTTACATTTCACTGCCGGTTGTATATTCTGTATATAACTGTGTATGTGACAAATAAAACTCTTGAATCTTGAATCTTAAAAATGAAGAACTATGGCAACAGCTTTTTTACCTGTACACATTGTTGTTAATTTCTTTTAGCTTTTCCCCTTAAACACTGTTCGTAGTCATCCTGTTTTAAAATCTGACTACCAACACTAGGGGTGTAACGGTACACGTATTCGTATCGTTTCAGTACAGGGCTTTCGGTTCAGTGCACGTGTGCAATCTTTAACAGTTAACAGTCGGCTTGTTTTAAGCATGGAAAAACACACTTCAACCCGAGTTCCCACACGAACATATTAAATTTTCAGTCCTTTTTACCGCAAAATTCAACCGATAAATGCCGTTTTGATGCTTTTTAATGTGACGTGACTGGTCACTGTATCACTGGCGCGCGAGTGAACACGATCATCTCTTCCTAAAGAATAAACATGAAATAATATCTCTTAAGGTATGTTGAGGATACATTACAACTTACTGAAACGTATCATATGGCGTGTAATTGCTCAATCGGTATTTCGATGGTGGAAAGACGTGAATAAAACAGTTTGAGAACATTTACCTCAGAAGTGTCCACAGCTGTTAGTTCACTAGAGAAACAAACTCTTTCTCTAAATATATGCACTATATTAGCCTATATATTCATTATATTAGCCTATATATGCACTATATTAGCCTATATATGCACTATATTAGCCTATACATTCATTATATTAGCCTATATATGCACTATATTAGCCTATATAGTCATTATATTAGCCTATATAGTCATTATATTAGCCTATGCACTATATTAGCCTATATATGCACTATATTAGCCTATATATTCATTATATTAGCCTATATATTCATTATATTAGCCTATATATGCACTATATTAGCCTATATAGTCATTATATTAGCCTATATAGTCATTATATTAGCCTATGCACTATATTAGCCTATATATGCACTATATTAGCCTATATATTCATTATATTAGCCTATATATGCACTATATTAGCCTATATATGCACTATATTAGCCTATATATGCACTATATTAGCCTATATATTCATTATATTAGCCTATATATGCACTATATTAGCCTATATATGCACTATATTAGCCTATATATTCATTATATTAGCCTATATATGCACTATATTAGCCTGTACATTCATTATATTAGCCTATATATTCATTATATTAGCCTATGCACTATATTAGCCTATATATGCACTATATTAGCCTATATATTAATTATGTTAGCCTATATATGCACTATATTAGCCTATATATGCATTATATTAGCCTATATATTAATTATATTCTACTTAACCTGTTAGTGATGTCTTGTTTATTTAATGCATGTTTAAATAAATCTGTCATGAAAATGACAGACACTGTGTATAAATGATTATATTTCAACAATGAATTAAAAAAATTAGATTTAGAAAACTGCCTTATGTGAAGCTTATGAGTTTTGGTTATTATATCTAAAAAATAAATAACTGAATTTAGGCTCATAGTTTGGGCTCTGTTGTTAACCTTTAATATTATAATGTGTAAGTAAGGGCTCCCTATATAGTTTACAGCATTATCTTTAAGAAACTTTTAGTGTTAATTGAATTCAAGGACAGACAAGTTTATTCAACCACTGTTGAATAAAAATAAATAAAAAGCAATTTTGTAAAACTGCTGTACCGAACCCGTACCGAACCGTGACTTCAAAACCGAGGAATGTACCGAACCCCTAACTAACGAGCAGGTTTTTCAGATTGTTCTCTCCATATTTATGATTCTTTGAAGCCTTTAGCCGCTGCCAACAACGTGCTGGATCCTTCACTCTTAGTCTCACTCTTGCTAAATGTTTATATATTTGCTCTCGGGAACAATACAAATCGACACCATTCATGTTTGCTAAGAAGTATTACCTACTAAAGCAAGGCAGTATTTGACTCTGGTCAAGCATATCCATAGCAGACTGGGATGGCAAAATGCTCACTGCATTGTGGGTGTTACTTTTCTACCTATTTGGCAAAAGAGAAGTGAACAGCCTTTTTTCTCATTTTTCTTTAGTCAGGTAGCACTGACCTTTCTACCGCATAGTTTTTATTAAAGCACATTATTTTTATCTACCCAGGTTTTATTAAAGGCCCATTCTGCCAGCGGTGAAGTACCACTTTAAGACATAACTGACTGTGTGTACATAAAATTTTGCATTATAAAAGCATTTTGAGACGCAAGTGCATTTAAACCACTTATGCCGCGAGCACCCAAGCACATGTGAGCAGAGTTAGGGAAAGTTATGCTTTTAAAAGTAATGCTTTACAATATTATGTTACTCCCTTAAAAAGTAACTAATTGCATAGTTACTTTTTATGGAAAGTAATGTGTTACGTTACTTTTAGGTTTTTCACATCTGGGCTGGGCTTGCTTGTTTGTTCTGTAATGTTTGGCAAATGTAAAGATCTCTTCACACCAACAGAGAAATGAATAAGCCTCAGGCTGACAGAAATGCAAATTCATGCCTGAAATAAGTTTCAGCTATTCTGCCATTCTAGATTCAACACGCTTGCTTACAACACAAATGTGATGTTTATATAAAGTCATGTATGTTTGAAGTGGATCGTTGAAGGTCAGCATCAAAGACATTGTTTAATAAAGTGAGATTAAATACATAAAGTATATTTGTGTAATTCAATATATTTAATTATTGCAGGATTCTGAGGTTGCATTTCACTGTTTTTATTAGAGTAATACTGAATCTGTTTGTGTTTACAAGTGAGACATTACATTTATTTTATACTGATTTTATAGTCATATATTGATTGGCTTCATCACTCGGTCTCAGCTGGTGTGTGGTGGGCATTCTGGCGCAATATGGCTGCCGTTGTGTCATCCAGGTGGATGCTGCACATTGGTGGTGGTTGAAGAGATTCCCCAGAAAAGCGCTATATAAATGTAACAAATTATTATAAAATTATTATTATTATTATTATTATTAAAATTTCAATAACCTTCATGTTATTTCCTATGCACTCACAATTTCTCTCAACATAGTGTCAGGAGGCTTGCGTTACTTAATTGAAATGGTATTTTGTTTTTAAAAACAATTTAAAAGTAATGCGTTACTTTACTAGTTACTTGAAAAAAGTAATCTGATTACGCAACTGCATGTAGGCATTTGAAAGCAGCTTGCCAAAAATGGTCAGAAAATACCTTAACCTAGTTTGGTGTTTTGTTCTTCCTTCATATTTCAAATATTTCAAAAAATTATCCTCATGTGTTGATGGTTTAATTGACCTTGTAGGGACATTAAAAACAAATATCCACTCCGGACATCACTTTTGACCACTACTTTAGTGCCATCATGAATCTGCTGGTTCGTGATTCTAAACTCAGAATCGTGATGCATCAAAGAATCATTTATTTTTTTTCTCCAACCCTGACGCTGTAGTGATGAATGCTTTAGTCACCCAAAAATGAAAATGTGATGTTTCTCTTCTTACCCCCAGGGCATCCAAGATATAGGTGACTTTGTTTCTTCAGTAGAACACAAATGAAGATCTTTAACTCCAACCGTTGCAGTCTGTCAGTCGTATAATGTGAATGGTAGCAAAATCTATCAAATCAAAATCAAATCACCTTTATTTATACAGCACTTTTTACAAGCCCCATTGTTTCAAAGCAGCTTCACATTGTTAACAGGAAAATAATGCAACAGAATTTAATTTGATTCGGCTGTACAGCCGCTCTGGTGAAATGGTGATGTTATCCAGCTAATTTCAAGTATCATATAGTGTCAATGCGGGCAGATCGGTAATATAGATGAGATTTAGGAGTCCCCAACTGAGCAAGCCAAAAGCCAGAGGCAACGGTGGCAAGGAACCAAAACTCCTTCAGGGTCAGAATGGAGAAAAAAACCTTGGGAGAAACCAGGCTCAGTCGGGGTGCCAGTTCTCCTCTGGCCAACGAACAAACAGTGTGTGATTATAATTCTGGCAACATAGCAGGTTTTAAGTGATATTAGATCAATTGATATTCGTAATATTATTTGAAAGATTGGAGTCGTCATGCCGGAGACGGGTTTAATGAGGATGTCGTGACGATGCGGCAAAATCTATGAGAGTAAAAAAAAAACACTATGCCCAACAGCCTTCAGCGCACGAGAGATCACTTCCGGTAAGTGAGGTCAATGCACACGATATGACAGAGATACGCTTGAGAGATCACTTCCGGTAAGTGAGGTCAATGCACACGATATGGCGTAGAGATAGGTGCGAGAGATCACTTCCGGTAAGTGAGGTCAATGCACACGATATGGCGTAGAGATATGCGCGAGAGATCACTTCCATTAAGTGAGGTCAATGCACACGATATGGCGTAGAGATACGCGCGAGAGATCACTTCCGGTAAGTGAGGTCAATGCACACGATATGGCGTAGAGATAGGCGCGAGATATCACTTCCGGTAAGTGAGGTCAATGCACACGATATGGCATAGAGATAGGCGCGAGAGATCACTTCCGGTAAGTGAGGTCAATGCACACGATATGGCGTAGAGATAGGCGCGAGAGATCACTTCCGGTAAGTGAGGTCAATGCACACGATATGGCATAGAGATAGCGCGAGATCACTTCCGGTAAGTGAGGTCAATGCACACGATATGGCATAGAGATAGGCGCGAGAGATCACTTCCGTAAGTGAGGTCAATGCACACGATATGGCATAGAGATAGGCGCGAGAGATCACTTCCGGTAAGTGAGGTCAATGCACACGATATGGCGTAGAGATAGGCGCGAGATATCACTTCCGGCGCTTGTGTAAACTACGTCAGATCGTGTACAGACCTCACTTACTGGAAGTGATCGCGCACTGAAGGCTGTTAGACATAGTGGCGTATTAGAGGTAAAAAATTATATAAATACTGTTTGGTTTCTCGCACAAACCGATCGTTTCGTGTCTTAAGACATCAATGTGTCGTCACGAGCCGCAGAGTTTAATATGGATTTGTCTGTGCATGTTTTTTGTACTGTCATAGCTCTCATACCATTCACATGCATTATACGACTGACAGACTGCAACGGCTGGAGTTAAAAATCTTCATTTGTGTTCTACTGAAGATACAAAGTCACCTACATCTTGGATGCCCTGGGGGTAAGCAGAAACATCACATTTTCATTTTTGGGTGAACTATCCCTTTAATGTACTGTGAAAATGCTGCTGTTGACTAGAGAGAAAGTGAGATCACATAGCAGCTGTTTTCTTGACAAATCTAGACCAAAAACTTCTAGACAAATCTCTCTGTGAAGTTCTCCTTTAACACAAGTACGTTGTACTGGAGCTCTTCGAGTCGAGTCGTTTGTACTGTTAAAGGGTTAGTTCACCCAAAAAATGTAAATTCTGTCATTCATTTCTCACTCTCATGTTGTTCCCATAAGACCTCCGTTCATCTTCGGAACACAAAGTAAGATGTTTTTGATGGAATCCGAGAGCTTTCTGACCTCTCCATAGACAGTGACGTATTCCATAGAGAGTGATATGGAAGGGAAGAGATTGTTGAATAAAGTCGTAATTTTAGCTTTTTGCACACAAAAAGTATTCTTGTTGCTTCATAACATTAAGGTTGAACCACTGTAGTCACATGGACGATTTTAACAGTCTCTTTACTTCCTTTCTGGGCCTTGAAAGTTGCAATTCCTTTCCTGTCTATGCAGGGGGTCAGAGAGCTCTCGGATTTCATCAAAAATATCTTCTTTTGTGTTCTGAAGATGAGCGAAGGTCTTACGGCTTTGAAACGACATGAGGGTGAGGAATTTATGACAGGATTAAAATTTTTGCGTGATCTATCCCTTTAACGGTCCCATCATTACCTTTTTTATGTGAATGAGGTCGCTGCTATATAGTGATGTAAAGAATTTATTTCTACAAATGCAAAATGCCATAGCTGGAAAATGAGCCTTTTAAACAGATGTTATGCATTATTTAACTTAACTGCTCTACATCCGGTCTTAAAATGGACTATTGCTTGCTTGACAATCCAGAAACCTTCTGATAGCAATAGACCTTTTAGTTGTAAACATTAAGGGCCAGATTTACTAAACAGGGCAACTTAGCGTGAGCGCTCAATTCCAAAAAAGTGCAAATGGGAGTGTAAAGTTCAGCGTGTGATCTACTGACGACACGCAAATTAAAGAACACAGACGCAGCCAATTATTTCCATAATGACCAACACAATCTGGTAAATAATGGCACAAATTGACGAGCACAAACCTTAGTAAATCACCTTGTGTGATTCATTTAAATACTCTCCTCCCATAAATACTGCGTCTGAAAGGGAAACTCCTTTTCAGCGCTAATTCATCACTGCGTGTCTTTAGTGAATCCTGACAGTAGTTTATTAACGCCAAAATAAGGTTTGCACTGGAGCAAGCTGTTAGTAAATCAGGCCCTAAAGGTGTAAGGTGTTTTTGAACATTACAAGCAAGAAAAGCTATAGAGCCTAAAAACAAAATCAAGACTTTGAAAAAGGGCCGTCACAGTCAGAGCAATGTGTCCCTGTTCTCCAGATCCTCTCTGCTTTCAACAGTCAGTGTTTTGTTCTGGTTGTGTGTTTGTAACTGAGAGCTGTATTCTGTTTCACCGTGTGTCGTCTGCTTTTCCTCACTGCAGCTCTGCAAGAGTCTCAGACCGGAAATTTACCTTTACAACCGCCAAGCAGCTCATAAATGTGAACTGAACGTGAAACAGATGAGCAGTCCTGCTTTACTTTCAGCCTGTTTATCTGTCTGGGCTGGACAAAGTGTGAAGTATAAGATAGATCAGGACACAAGCTAGAGCACAGGTGAAATGCAGAAAAGGAGAGAGAGGATATCTGCCAATGGGGTCAGAAAAATCATCTTGTTTTCTCTTTGAATTAAGTTGTTTTTTTCCGACCCCATTGGCAGATATTTTTCTTGATCACAGATAGGAGATAGTGACTAACTCCTTTTTTTACTCTTTGACAGAATCTGAGGTTATCTACAGAAACCACAATGGGCATGTGATCAGGTTTAACATCCTCACGAACGAGACGGAGATTGTGCTGAAGAACGCCACATTTGTGAGTAAATCTTTATTTATACAGTAAGTGGGCTAAAGTGATTTCCGGCCTAGGAAAATTGATATCTTCACCCTTTATTCAAAGATTTTGTAATCATATTACGTAGTTGTGCTTGGAGTTGCTTGTTTTAATATTGATAATAACAGAATGAAACATGCCAAATTGTGCTGACATAATTTTTATCCAGGCATACAGTTATACAAAGAAATACGGCATACAAAGAAATTATGAACACATGCATAATAGGGGTGTGAATCGCCACTGGTCTCATGATTTGATTCGATTATGATTATGATTATCATATCAGCGATTTGATTTGATATCACAATGTGTTGCATCCTCAATTTTCAATATTGCTGCACATAGCTACATTTTCGTCAGTGAAAACAAGCAATCAGATACCGATCAGGCATAACATTATGACAGGTGAAGTGAATAACACTGATGATCTCTTCATCACGGCTCCTGTTAGTGGGTGGGATATATTAGGCAGCAAGTGAACATTTTGTCCTCAAAGTTGATGTGTTAGAAGCAGGAAAAATGGGCAACCGTAAGGATTTGAGCGAGTTTGACGAGGGCCAAATTGTGATGGCTAGACGACTGGGTCAGAGCATCTCCAAAACTGCAGCTCTTGTGGGGTGTTCCCGGTCTGCAGTGGTCAGGATCTGTCAAAAGTGCTCCAAGGAAGGAACAGTAGTGAACCGGCCACAGGGTCATGGACGGCCAAGGCTCATTGATGCACGTGTGGAGCGAAGGCTGGCCTGTGTGGTCCGATCAAACAGACGAGCTACTGGAGCTCAAACTGCTCAAGAAGTTAATGCTGGTTCTGATAGAAAGGTGTCAGAATACACAGAGCATCTCAGTTTGTTGCGTATGGAGCGGCATAGCCGCTGACCAGTCAGGGTGCCCATGCTGACCCCTGTCCACCGCCGAAAGCACCAACAGTGGCACGTGAGCATAAGAACTGGCCCACGGAGCAATGGAAGAAGGTGGCCTGGTCTGATAAATCACGTGTTCTTTTACATCACGTTCATGGCCGGGTGCGTGTGCGTGGCTTACCTGGGGAACACATGGCACCAGGATGCACTATGGGAAGAAGGCGAGCCGGCAGAGGCAGAGTGATGCTTTGGGCAATGTTCTGCTGGGAAACCTTGGGTCCTGCCATCCATGTGGATGTTACTTTGACACGCACCACCTACCTAAGCATTGTTGCAGACCATGTACAGCCTTTCATGGAAACGGTATTCACTGGTGGCTGTGGCTCTTCCAGCAGGATAATGCTCCTGACACAAAGCACAAATGCTTCAGGAATGGTTTGAGGAGCACAACAACGAGTTTGAGGTGTTGACTTGGCTTCCAAATTACCCAGATCTCAATCCAATCGAGCATCTGTGGGATGTGCTGAACAAACAAGTCTGATCCATGGAGGCCCCAACTCACAACTTACAGGACTTAAAGGATCTGCTGCTAACATCTTGGTTCAAGATTCAAGAGTTTTATTTGTCACATACACAGTTATATACAGAATATACAACCGGCAGTGAAATGTAAACAGGTCCGCTCCATGGACAGTGCAAATTCACAGTTAAAAACACAAGGAAGAAATTATAATAGAAATAGAATATAAAAAGTACTATCTATATATATATATATATATATATATATGTCTATATCTGTAGAATTATAAATAATCAAGTCAAGAGAAAAAAAAAGGTAACAAATAAGGATAAAGTGGAATAAATAATTGAAGTAGACTTTGCAGTGAGTAAACTGTAGACTTATAAATATGTGGTTAACAAATGTATAAGAGTATAATGTGCAAACAGGTTTATAACAGGTTGTTACACAGTAACAACGAGAACAGAAAGTGCAGTGCAATGTCAGTGTATCGATGTTTATCCTGGACGTGAAGTCACGTGATGTTAAGTGACTGAGTTCAGGAGTCTGATGGCCTGGGGAAGAAGCTCCTCCTGAGTCTCTCAGTTTTGGCCATCAGGCTTCGGAAGCGCTTACCAGATGGTAGCAGCGTGAAATGAGGGTTTGCAGGGTGATTAGAGTCCTTGATGATCTTGGTAGCTCTACCTTTGCAGCGTTTGGTGTAGACGTCCTGCAGAGACGGGAGAGCTGACCCTGAGATACGCTCGGATAAGCGCACTACTCTTTGCAGGGCTTTGCGGTCATGACTGGTGCTGTGGTGCTAGATACCACAGCACACCTTCAGGGGTCTAGAGGAGTCCATGCCTCGACGGGTCAGGGCTGTTTTGGCAGCAAAAGGGGGACCAACACAATATTAGGTCATAATGTTATGCCTGATTGATGTTTATGAACTCCTTTTTATTTGATCTGCTCCAAGAAAATACACTTCCTGAATGTAGCAAACATCAAACACATCTTAAGTCTGAACCCAGCAGATGACAGGAGCATTTTGAACTAACAAACACTAGTAAACACTAAAAGGACATGAAACCGTCAAGTAGCGTACTTAAGTTACAGTAACGCTTGCAGCCTCGCACACACACTCGCACTCAAACATTCAAACACACGTGCACGCACACACTCGAACACACTGTACATGTTAAAATGGTCGGTGCATTTTTTATTACTTACGTTTCGCTTCACGCCACCATTTTACGCAAGCGCGAGAAGCGCGTATGTCGAATGATCAGAGAAACATCAGTAGGCTATAAACGTCACAGAATCGTCTGCATTCGCATTGCAATACAACAATTAATTTCAACGACCCTAATACAAAAACAAAAGAGAACCAATGGAATATCAGTAATGTTGTAGTTAATGTATGCTTTTACCGGTGAGCTTTTTGTTTTTCTATGCATAGCTTTGCATTTTGCTCAATAAGCAATTTACTAATGTAGAACATACAATTGAGCTCATACGGTTACAGACACATCATCCATGTTTTTCTTTTTTCCAGGACACTTTTAAAGCCACCAAATATTCTATAAGCCCAGACATGAAGTATGTGCTTTTCGCCTACAATGTTAAACAGGTATGTGATGTTTTGTGGAATTTAACAGACGTGTTTTTTTATTATGCTTTTTTGCATGTTTGTCTGTCTTTAGTGTGTAATGTGGCAATGTTAATTTTGTGTAATTCATATGCAGAATAAAGGGGCGGGGCCTGGTTGAGTTAGTTAGTAGTGTGTTGAAACTACCGTTAATGGTAAGGGGCGGGACATTTCCCAAAACATGCTGGAAGCACTTGACCAATCACAACACACTGGTCCAGTCGACCAATCAGAGCACATTGTGCCTCTCAGAAGGAGGGGCTTCATATTTTTTTGCAGTGCACAAACTCTCATTATAGTAATATGGCTTATTTATTGTGTTTAAGATGGATTGTGTTCATTAGGCAATAAAGTAATTCAAATTTTCTTTAAGGTGGTTTGGTTTAATATTTGTTGTTTTGTTTTCTGTCTGCAGGTTTACCGGCACTCGTTCACGGCGTCCTACATCATATACAACATTCACACCAGGTGGAGTAAGATCTGTTATTGATCTCATTATATCTCACAGATGTTCAGAGAATACAGTCAATACAATTCAGTGTTACAACATGCCTTTGCTGCACAAGGGTAAACCATGTGAAATGAGCTGAAAAGTATGTAATTAAATAAGCCCTAATTGGAGAGGAGGAGTGGAGGAGACACTTTGAAACAAAATGCTGTGATGGTGAACAGTTCAGTTCAATAACTACGTAAAGTTAATAAATTATGAACTGAGTTCAGTTTCAACTATAAGCAGACATAGAAGATTTGTTCTCATCTGATAGGGCTGCAACATATTTTAAAAACAACGTTATTCCACGTCCTGCCCAACGTTGTCCTCCAAGCATGAAATATCAAAGCTATGAAAACAAATATAGTGAACTTATCTATACAAGCTACACATTATGTGCAATGAAGGGTTAAAATATAACCATTACATTCTAAACCAAAAGACAACAGATTGCTTATCACTTTAAAGCAGAGGTAAAAATGATAAAATTAAAAATGTTAATAAACAATTATCATCAATTAGTTGTTGTAGCTCTATCATCCACTGCAGTCAAATGATTAATATTACTGAATATTAAGCATCTTTTAGACAGTACGTTTACATCTGTTTAAATCAGAATGAAATCCATGATGGACTTAAAGGAATAGTTCACCCAAAAATGAAAATCCTCACCCTCGTGTCGTTCCAAACCCGTAAGACTTTCGTTCATCTTCAGAACACAAATGAAGATGAAATCCGAGAGCTTTCTGTCCCTCCATTGACCGCTATGCAACTACCAATTTCAAGCCCCAGAAAGGTAGTAAAGATATCATAAAAGTAATCCATGTGACGCCAGAGGTTGTGACGCAAGTGCTTTGTTTGTGCAAAAAAACATAATCTCTTTATTTACAGAATATTAACACAAGTTCAACATTACGCATGAGTTGTGTTAAAGCAAGAGTAGACATTGCATCTACTGCAGCAGGATTTGTAAAAGCTGTTGTTATAATATCAATTTGAACATTGTCGTGTGTGTGTAGGGAGGTTTTGCAGCTGGACCCTCCTGAGGTGTTGAACTCTAAACTGCAGCATGCGGCGTGGGGCGTTCAGGGCCAGCAGCTGGTGAGCTTAACTTTTACTATAAACCGGAAGGCATTTTTACCAGGGGACCCCCCCTGAAACGCAATTGGGCTAGTTTTGAGTAGCAGTTGGACGGGTTTTGTTGTGAATCTGGCAACCCTGACAATACCCATCATGTTCACAGCGCCTCTGCACTTACTCACGGTTTCTCTCAACAGCTGTCAGTCAATGGGAAAA
This sequence comes from Paracanthobrama guichenoti, assembly GCA_018749465.1. Lineage (NCBI taxonomy): Eukaryota > Metazoa > Chordata > Actinopteri > Cypriniformes > Gobionidae > Paracanthobrama > Paracanthobrama guichenoti. The sequence goes on along the minus strand of CM031951.1, from coordinate 3,653,229 downwards.
CCAAGTAACTTGCATTACTTTTTGAAAAAGTAACTTGGATAGAAAATGAAATCATTACTTTACTCTGATTGCGTTACTACCCTCAACATTGGTCATAGTCATGTGACCTACCAGCATCAGTTATGTCACTTAACTGCCATTCACAGATCCTCTCCCGTGGCCTCATGGGATAGTAAAGTGCCCATGACCAATGACATACTACTTTTGTCACATACTGTTTTTCACCTAGCCTGACATCATCATACTCAGATTCTAGTCAGAATATGAGTCTGATACTGCTCCATTGGGCTGTGATTATGGGGCGTTTCAACCGAACCAGGAAAGAAAATGCCTCTGCACTCAAATGGATAGACCTACAACCAATCAGAGCAACGGAGTAAGTGACGTATGTTGAGCGACACACAGAACTCAACTGCACACTGGAAGAAGTAAAAGAAGAAGATGAGTGTAAACGATCTTTGCCGGTGTTGTAAAATAATTTAAGGATACACGGAGGACTTACCAACACGATCATAATTTCTGAGAGAAATAGTAAAGGTGAATGCATATACGAACAAGTTCTCCGTTTAAGATTAGAACGAATTCAACCCAAGCGCTCTTTGGTGACGTGGATGATTACGTTACTGTTGATCATCTGTCCATCATCGTATAAAGCCCACCCTGACAATTTGATTGGTCCGAACAGCTCTGGATCGAGCATAGCTGCTCAACAACGGATCAAGTCCAGACTGAACTTCCCAATATCAAATGTTGTGTGCATACTATAAAGTAGGGAATAATGTGATTTCAGATGAAGCCCATGTCTTGAACAATGGGTGGGCACCAATGTTTTTTTTTTGGACATTTCAATAATTTTGACATTGACAACATTAGACTGCTGAGGTAGACCACCCTGAAAATGTAACTTTTTAAACTTTTTATCATCCTAATATCAAACATAATGGAATGCAGCAGAGCAGAATCAAGAATATCAGATACTGGGGGGACAATTTAGCCATTATTGTTTATCAATATCTATGGTTTTTAATGGCCCTGCCATCAACATTTACTATTTACCTCCAGATACTTGAGCTGTTCATTCCAGAGAGACAATCTATAACACTAAACGTGTGAACAGCTACAGTGTTTCTGTGTACATATCTGGTTGTTTCTTTGATTTGTTGTTTCAAGTAATTTCTACATTGTGTGCATACGGTCCAGTTATGTTCAGATTAGGAGAAGGTTTACAGCAGATCGAGAGAAGACACAATCCGGAATCAAACTCGGGTCACACATATAAACAGTGTGTCAGTGGCACATGCAATAACACTAAATTAAAAAGCTGCCAAGTTTAAGTCATGTTATAGTGTGAAATGGTACTGTGCACGGCCGAGATTTGCTCTTTTAAATGTCTTCTGTGTGTGTGTGTGTGTGTGTGTGTGTGTGTGTGTGTAGGTGTACATATTTGAGAATAATATTTACTATCAGTCGGACGTCAGGAGTAACTCCCTGAGATTGACCTCATCTGGGAAGGAGGGCATCATCTATAACGGCATTGCTGATTGGCTCTATGAAGGTGAGATCTGTTATATCTCTGTATATGAGATGATTTAAGGAATATATGACATGATGATGATTAGAGCTGCACCATGTTTTAGTTTAAAATCACAATTTCTTTGTTTAAAGGGGACATATCATAAAAATCTGAAGTGTTATAATCGGGGTGCATCTACCATCCCAAAAAAACGTGAAAAAATACAACCTAGTAACTTTGTTTTTGTAAGCCTTTCTCTGCAAGCATGTTGAAAAATTAGCCACTCAGATTTGTGTAGGAAGGGGATCTTATCATTACCGCCCCTTAATCTGCACGTTTCCACCCACGATGCCGCTATTTTGTTTTCGCAAGTGACAACGGTGAACAAGACCCTTGTGTGTATTTGACAGTTTAAACACAACAAAAATGTGAAAGAGAAGTTACTCACGAGCAGACGTCACTGACAGCCAGTTGTCTGTGTGCGTGTGCTTCAGATGAAGTGCGCTCAGAAAACAATCCACCCAGGTTTAAATGAATATAGCTTTAAAATGTGTGGAAATAATAAACTTTAATGATGAAAGAAGAACTATGCTATCTGTGAGAGTGATCACGATATAGATAATCAAAAACCTAGTAGATGTCTTGGCAGAGAATCCGACTGAGGCTGGAACTAGGGATGGGCGTATCGATATGAAGTGTCAATATATCGATACTGATGTGAGCACTGAAAAGTATTGATACTCAAAAATATCGATACTAAGGTTTTTTTTTTTTTTTTACCAGTAATTTGGTTTATTTAAAAAGATTATTTAATGCATACAATATGAATAACAATGCTCATCAGTACACAGAAAAACATATGTTTGAGTTATTTCACAATAAACAAATAGAAATTATAGCCTACATAGTGCAATTACAGTCCTTAAATGTAATGTTAAAAGTTGATATTGATCATGTTCTATTCTGTAACTAATCTTAATATAAATCATGTCAGAATAAAAAGGTTTCATTTTATGGGTGCAATGTCCTGTCACTGGCAGTCCTTTATGAAAATTAACCATGGTTTATTACTAGTATTTATACATTTTAATATTTAAAAATAAAAATATGATCTAATAAGTTGCAATTAAGGCATATTGAATGTTAAAATACCTTTAAAATATAATGTTAAGTGGGAATCATTTTACTCTTAGTAATTTTAATAATTTAATACATTTAATAATTGAAAAGTTCAGTTTAGATGTATCGTATCGATATCGGTGATACTGGCCTTGTAAGTATCGGTATCGTATCGAAAACAAAATAAGTGGTATCGCCCATCCCTAGCAGGAACTATATGGGGAGGGGGCGGCACGCAGCAGCTCGTTTGCATTTAAAGGCACATGCACGAAAACAGCCTGTTCTTGACTGTAGTCAGAAATGGATTTATAAATGATCTGTGAGATATTTTAAGCTGAAACTTCACAGACACATTCAGGGGACACCTGAGACTTAAATTAAATCAAATCATTAAATCTAGTAAAAATGGGCATAATAAGTCCCCTTTAAAATAGAGATCACAATTCTCCCACTATTCTGAATAGACAACTAAACAAAATAACGTCATTTACTAGAGGTTAAAAATGTTACTAGAGGTGACAATAGGTTAATTGCTGCAGTTTGTTTAAAAATATTAGAATTAAATTGAAAAAAAAAAATTGGTTTGAATGAATGATTCAATGACTCACTCATAAAGGCTTGTTTCATTACTGGATGAATCAGCGTTTTTGAACAAATCTCTTGAATGAATGAATGATTCAGTGACAAACATTGAATTTCAAAGACATTTTTACCAGTCACTTGTCGCCACCTACTGGTGTAACAATGTAATTGATGCAATCTTTATTTGAAGATTTATCAAAAGACATCAGTGTTTTCATCCAAACTATAAACTTTTATCCAGTACTTCTGTGATCATCTGATTTATTATAAGACAGAAATAATGATACTGTGTGGTTAAAAAAGTCTGTGAAGCTGTGCGACACTGATGATGATGAGTGATGTGATGGTCAGGTGCTTGAGATCAACCAAATTACTGATTACCATTACACACATGTTCAGAGGAGGTTCTGCACACGCATGTGGCACACTGGTGGTCACCTGACGGCGAGCGCCTGGCGTTTCTGGTCCTGAACGACAGTTTGGTGCCAAACATGGTGTTGCCCACTTTCACTGGCTCAGCGTACCCGAAAGGCAAACAGTACCCGTATCCGAAGGTAAGTGGCTATGCTTGACCTTCATATCCTCATGAATCCTCATGACTTGTTACCCAGCGGGGTGGGGACACAGCATTGTTTGATGTAAAAAGAGCATTAAGTATGAAAATAGGGGATATAATTGGGCTTTTCACACTGAGCTGAACCCTGGGTTATTGTCATTATAAACCCTGCTTTTAACCCTGGGTAGAGGAATGTTTCACCCCTGTAGTTTAGACACTCCAGAACAAGATTAGCTCCACTTTTGCACTGTTAACCCTGCATTGCAGAGCCAAAAATGTGCAGTGTGCCGTGATTTGTGCATGTGAAATATGGTGCTGTGACTGGAGTGTCGTCACAGTGAAGGTCATGGAGTCCACAGAGGCCGTGCTAAAGACAGTCGCTTTATTGGGATTGGGACATTCAGACGTTTTGAAGAGTGACTTGAGTGTCTAGAGATTTTCTGGGGTGGCTCTGTGTTGTAGGAAATATACAATTTCTTTTGTCATCTGTCCAATTAACAATTGTTTCTATTGTTAATGGTTTTTTTAAATATAAGTGTTGACGCGGGTTGTGTTTGCAGGCTGGGCAGCCCAATCCAATGGTCAAACTGTTTGTAGTCAATCTGTACGGACCGACGCACACGCTAGAACTCACACCACCAGATGAACTCAAGCTCAGGTATAGCATTAGTGTGTTTGTGTCTGTGATGAAGGCTGGAGCGAGTGACTGACGCTCTCTCTGTCTGTAGGGAACACTATGTGGTGATGGTGAAGTGGATCAGTAAGACCAAGACAGCAGTGCGATGGTTAAATCGAGCACAGAACGTCTCAATTCTGACTGTCTGTGACTCCACCACTGGAGCCTGCATCAAGGTACACGCACACACACGTTAATTTACATACTTACACAAACGCTTACAATCACCCACTCGCACAAGCACTCACACCAACAAGCACTCACACATGCACTCGCACAAGTACTTGCACATACGCAGAAGTGCACACACTCACATGCACTAGCATACGCGTACACATACACGCACAAGCACTCGCACATGTGCACACACACTCACACATGCACAAGTACTCGCACACACGCACATATGCAAATGCACTCACACATGCACTCACAGTTGCTCACATACACACACTCAGACTAACACACTCACACACTGCTGATGATGATGTTGGTGATGTTTTGTTTTTTTTTCAGAGGCATGAGGAAACATCAGACGTTTGGCTCTCAAAACAGGTGAATCTCCACTAGATGTTTGCATCATAATCTTCAGTCACATGAGTTTAATGCATCTCGTGTTCCACGACTGGTTCTCTGCTCCAGAACCAGGAACCATTCTTCTCCCGAGACGCCAGCCGCTTCTTCCTGACGGTCCCGGTGAAGCAGGGAGGACGTGGAGACTTTCACCACATTGCAATGTTCACCTCTCAGGTACAGATACACCAGGAGGGATGCCAATCTGTTTGTACGAGTGATACCGTCAGTCTGGTGTTGATGTCATGTGGTTATTTAGGTGCGGGCAGATCAGAATGAGGTGCGTCATCTTACGTCAGGTAACTGGGAGGTGACGCAGATTCTGGCTTATGACGAGAACGCTCAGACCATGTGAGTAAAACACGGCCATGAACTCAGACATACAAGCCAGGATCTCTATGACTCTCATGCTTGCGAAACATGCATACAGTCATGATAATAAGTACATCCCATGTTGGCTTTTTGACATATTTGGACAAGCAAACATTTGATCCTCTTTGGAACAGTGCCAATTAATAAAGTTGATATACTTGACCAAACCACAAAGAAAATTTGCTTTTTCAATCATTTATTCTACAAAAGTCCTAACAGATGTGAATTTTGTCTGTAGAAAAAGTAAGTACATCCTTGGCCTCAGTAGCTGGTATTGCCCCCTTTAGCAGAAGTTATTCTTGTAGGCATTTCGTATAATTGTCCACCAGTCTCTGACATCGGCTTACTGAACTAGGCCATTCCATAATTCTCAAATGTCTTCTTTTTGAGCCATTACTAGCGTCCACTTGCTGTTCAGCTTCAACTTTCAGACAGATGGCCTCACATTATCTTCAAGTACTCATTGATATGATGCAGAATTCATAGTTGAATCAATGAATGCAAGCTGTCCAGTCTCTGAGATATCAAAGCAACCACAAGCCATAGCAATTCCACCACCACGCTTCACAGGTCGGATGAGGTTCTTCTCTGCGCCAAACATACCTGCTGGTACCGTGGCCAAACAGCTCGGTCTTTGATTCATCTGTCCAGAGCATGTTACTCCAAAAGCTTTGACTAAATGCTCATTGGCAAACTGTATTCTTGCTTTAATGTTCTTTTTAGACACCAAAGGCTTTTTCCTGGCATGCCTCCCATGCTGGTTAAATCTGTTTTTGATTGCAGATCTAGCAGATCCTGTGATGAAGTTATGGGGATTTTAGAGACTTCTTTTTGCATTAGGTGGTCTGTTCTTGGGCTGAATTTGCTGGGACGGCCAGTCCTGGACAAATTGGCATTAGTTTGAAATCTGTGCCAATTTTCCTTACAGTGGTAGCCTGGATGCCAGCCAATATTTGAGGTCGGGAAGTCAAATTGTCAGGGTGGGCTTTATACGATGATGGACAGATGATCAACAGTAACGTAATCATTCACATCACCAAAGAGCGCTTGGGTTGAATTCGTTCTAATCTTAAACGGAGAACTTGTTCGTATATGCATTCACCTTTACTATTCCTCTCAGAAATGATGATCGTGTTGGTAAGTCCTCCGTGTATCCTTAAATTATTTTACAACACCGGCAAAGACTCGTCTTCTTCTTCTACTTCTTCCAGCGTGCGTGCAGTTGAGTTCTGTGCGTCGCTCAACATACGTCACTTACTCCGTTGCTCTGATTGGTTGTAAGTCTATCCAATTGAGGTCTTTCCTGGTTCGGTTGAAACACACCCCATAATCACAGCCCAGTGGAGCAGTATCAGACTCATATTCTGACTAGAATCCGAGTATGACAACGTCAGGCTATTACAGTGGAATGATGTATGTAAAATAATTTGGAGATTTAATATAGTATGTCAACCTTATTTTTAGGCACTGTTTTAAAGCGGAGCACATGTTTGCTTGCCAAGTGTTTGCTTGTTTTCTGCATTTCCATTGGAAAATAATGAAGCTTTCCTGTAGCTCAAACAATAAGAGCGTGGCGCTAGCAACGCCAAGGTCATGGGTTCGATTCCCAGGGAAAGCAAGAACTGACAAAATGTAAAAATGTGTGCAAGTCAATGTAACTTAGTGTGTGTGAATGCACGAATGCAATGTAAGTCACTTTAGATAAAAGTGCCTGCCAAATGCATAAATGTTAATGTAAGTAATTGCACTGCAAAAATGATGTCCTTCCTCAGTATTTTGTCTTGTTTTCCAGTACAGATATCTAAAAATTCTAAGTAATTTTGCTTCTCAAGTAAATGCATCTGATTTAAGAATTAAAAAATCATCAAAATTAAGTGAGTTTATACTTAAAACAAGAACAAATATCTGCTAATGGGTTCATAAAAATGACCTGCTTTTCCCTTTGAAGTAAGTTTAATTGAATTTTTTCCAGAAAACAACTTAATATCTTTAGTAATTTAGCTTTTCAAGTAAATGATTCTTGATTTAAGAATGTTTAGATGGTTGTACTGGAAAACAAGACCGAAATACTGAGGAAGAAACACATTTTTTGCGGTGCATGATCTAACTGTATGACACATGATTACAGTGTTCTGAAAACACAATAAATCAATGTCTGTTCTAATGCAGATATTTCCTGAGCACCGAGGGCTCCCCGACCCGCCGGCACCTCTTCAGGTGAGATTCATGTCCGTTCGTGTTTGTTTCTCCAGAACAGGACAGGAAACAGCCGGTCATCAAATGTCATACTCAGTGCTCCTTGTTCCATGGAGAAGTATTAAAAAATTATTTAATGAGCGTCACTCAAAAACTGTGATCAATAAAAGCATGTGTGGGGAAACCAGGCCTCTGATCTAGGTTATTACTGTTAAAAATTTCAGAGAATAAAACCTTTAAATATTGCGTGGTTTGACTGAAAACAGAGGTTGAAAGTAGGGGATACATCAATTTCTCAATGGAAACTTTTGAAGGGGGCACAAATAATACAGCCAAAATTGTACTCGTAAGGATATGTGTGGCGTTTGATGCACTGAAAAATTATGTCTGTTTTTCTTTTCTCTCATTTTATCTGGCCAACAACACAAAGCAATAGTTGTTTAAATATGGTTATCATAGGTTCACCACACGGTAATATAATTATTAAATGATCTTGCTTTTTCCACATAGCATTGAGCAAAACCCAACACAGCGGTAGATCTACAGTATTAGCCTAATATCAGTTCACACACAGGTTTATCGCCGTGTAGTGGGTGACTTACAACAAGCTACCAAACCATTTTTTTGTCATTGCTAATTTATTAATAACTCAGCATCGTCTGTGCTAAAGAGAAAAGAATCACTTCATCCGATGGTTAAAGTGAATAAAATAGCCTTGACAGCCCTTACTGGAGAGAGAGAGAGAGTGTGTGTGTGTGTGTGTGTGTGTGTGTGTGTGTGTGTGTGTGTGTGTGTGTGTGTGTGTGTGTGTGTGTGTGTGTGTGTAGGTGAGGTGAGGTGAGGTGAGGTGAGGTGCATGGACTCAAAATTTAAAACGCATTGGACTTAAAACGCATTGGACTTAAAACGCATTTTTGCCCCATTTGCGTTTGTATTGTATTACTACTTACACAATTATTTGCAGTATATATCATTATATTATTTACAATACACAATGTGGTTTTTAATTATATTTTTAGGGGGGCTTGACCCCCGACCCCCCCATGATTAACGCCTATGGTCACATGAATTCACAGCAGTGAGCCACTAATGGTGAAATTAATCTGTTGGACAAGACTGAGCTCAGTTTGGGATTCTTTTTACGATTCTGCTTCTGATAAAAGCAAATGCATGGCAGTCACCAGCGATGGAAACTTTTGTGGCGCTTTAATAAAGGGGAAGAGTCCAACCAATTTGAAAGTGCATTTAAGGGCATTTTCAGACCTGTAGACCGTTTGCTTTGTTCCGAAACAGGGACTTAATTTGCTACAATGTTGCATTTTCTTCTTGGTTCGGATCGCTTTCACAAGGCAGCATTTCTAAGCGTACCAAAATGCGTTTATGCAAGTCACATGTGAGTAATGCTGGCCTAGTATTGGTCAAAGTTTCCTCTGCTTCATGCATTAAGATGATTGACAAGTTCACTCCGCAAGCATATTGTGGCTTTATCTGAATCTGTTGTGATAGACACACAAACTTACAAATGGTTTATTACCCTTTGGTTCTTTGGTTTGGATTGCTTTCTCACCTCAACCGCTCCAGAGTTCATTTTCAATCTGGCTGAGACCACCTCGTTCAGGCGATATGATATTGGATATCGTTTTGGTGTGGATCAGAGTGCAATTGCCGTGTGCATATATGCCTAAACGAACCGAACTAAGGGAGAAAATGCAGCAGGCTCCAAAACAAATGCTCTAAACGAGCCAGGTGTGAAAAATATTGAGTTTTAATATATTGGAAGTATGTTTAATGCTGCATGATTAATAGTATTTTTGAGCTGTAATAAATAGCAAAACGGCTAAATTCCACACTGAGGGATTTTTGTAGCTTGTTAGATATTAGATGCTCTTGTCTTTTGATCATTTACTCCACCTTAGTCAAATACACATTTATAAATATAAAGGCTTTTACCGTGATATTAAAAACTAAAATGATACTAAAACTAATTACTAACTGAAAGTAATGATTTTTGAAAGGTTAAAACAAACTATTTATGCCCCACTAGCTCTAACAGAAACAAAACCTGAAATTAAAAGGCAAAATACCAAAGAAAAATTTAAACATTTTTAAAACTATAATAATAACCCTGCCTCTGATTGGTCCCTTTTGTGTGCAGTGTGTCCACAGTGGAGTTGTTTTCCAGGCGATGTCTGACCTGTGAGCTGAATAAAGCTCACTGCACCTTCTTCAGTGCCATTTTTAGCCCCACCAACCAACACGTCCTGCTTCACTGCAAAGGTACGAAGACCATGAATTAATAATTTACTCCTGATGAGTGACCTCTCACCCTTCTGTGAGCATTAGCACTGCAGCAGACTGCAAAAAAAAATTTTTCTTCCTCAGTATTTTTGTCTTATTTTCCAGCACAAATACGAACTAGATTCCAAAAAAGTTGGGACACTGTACAAATTGTGAATAAAAACAGAATGCAATGATGTGGAAGTTTCAAATTTCAATATTTTATTCAGAACACAACATAGATGACATATCAAATGTTTAAACTGAGAAAATGTATCATTTTAAGGGAAAGTAAGTTGATTTTAAATTTCATGGCATCAACACATCTCAAAAAAGTTGGGACAAGGCCATGTTTCCCACTGTGTGGCATCCCCTCTTCTTTTTCTAACAGTCTGCAAACGTCTGGGGACTGAGGAGACAAGCTGCTCAAGTTTAGGAATAGGAATGTTGTCCCATTCTTGTCTAATACAGGCTTCTAGTTGCTCAACTGTCTTAGGTCTTCTTTGTGGCATCTTCCTCTTTATGATGCTCAAATGTTTTCTATGGGTGAAAGATCTGGACTGCAGGCTGGCCATTTCAGTCCCCGGATCCTTCTTCTACGCAGCCATGATGTTGTGGATGCAGTATGTGGTCTGGCATTGTCATGTTGGAAAATGCAAGGTCTTCCCTGAAAGAGACGACGTCTGGATGGGAGCACATGTTGTTCTAGAACTTGGATATCCCTTTCAGCATTGATGGAGCCTTTCCAGATGTGTAAGCTGCCCATGCCACACGCACTCATGAACCCCATCCCATCAGAGATGCAGGCTTCTGAACTGAGCGCTGACAACAACTTGGGTTGTCCTTGTCCTCTTTAGTCCGGATGACATGGCGTCCCAGTTTTCCAAAAAGAACTTCAAATGTTGATTGGTCTGACCACAGAACAGTTTTCCACTTTGCCACAGTCCATTTTAAATGAGCCTTGGCCCAGAGAAAACGCCTGCACTTCTGGATCATGTTTAGATATGGCTTCTTTTTTGACCTGTAGAGTTTTAGCCGGCAGCGGCGAATGGCACGGTGGATTGTGTTCACCGACAATGTTTTCTGGAAGTATTCCTGAGCCCATGTTGTGATTCCCATTACAGTAGCATTCCTGTATGTGATGCAGTGCCGTCTAAGGGCCGGAGATCACGGGCATCCAGTATGGTTTTCCGGCCTTGACCCTTACGCACAGAGATTGTTCCAGATTCTCTGAATCTTTGGATGATATTATGCACTGTAGATGATGAGAACTTCAAACTCTTTGCAGTTTTTCTCTGAGAAACTCCTTTCTGATATTGCTCCAGTATGTTTGGCCGCAGCATTGGGGGAATTGGTGATCCTCTGCCCATCTTGACTTCTGAGAGACACTGCCACTCTGAGAGGCTCTTTTTATACCCAATCATGTTGCCAATTGACCTAATAAGTTGCAGATTGGTCCTCCAGCTGTTCCTTATGTCCCAACTTTTTTGGAATGTGCAGCTCTCATGAAATCCAAAATGAGCCAATATTTGGCATGACATTTCAAAATGTCTCACTTTCAACATTTGATATGTTATCTAAAATATACGTTTATGAGATTTGTAAATTATTGCATTCCTTTTTTATTCACAATTTGTACAGTGTCCCAACTTTTTGGGAATCGGGTTTGTATCTAAACATTCTTAAATCAAGCTACATTTACTGGAGGAGCAAAATGACTGAAGATATTAAGTCTTGTTTTCTGACAAATTGTTCAAAATTAAGTTTATGAAAATCCATTTTGACCAGTTCATCAGGAAACAGGTCTTAGAATCTTCAGTCATTTTGCAAGACATTATTACAGTGCAGACTGACTGTTGTTTGGTTGTTCTGGTTTTCCTGCAGGTCCAGGAGCTCCGACAGTGATCATACACACTCTCAACACTGCCAGTGAGTATTCACTTTTTCCTTTATCCATATGTCCTCTAGGGCTGGGTATTGATACAGACGTCCCAATTCAATTCTGATTCACAAGATCTCAACTTGATTCAAGATTTGATTTGAGTCAATCAATTCAATGGTTAAATTTTCACTGGCCCCACCACAAAAAAAGTAATAAATTAATAAAATAGTGTTTTTGTTGTATCCTTGCATTGTAATAAATAAGTCTGCTTATTTATTTTATTGTCTTTAATAAAAATAAAAAGTAAAAAAGAACAAATAATTAAATAAACTACAAGCAAAAGCACAAATAAATACAATAGAACAGATACAAATGAAATAATCAGTGCATTTCAGGTTTTTAGGTATCTAACAATAGCTTTCAGGTACAGAAATTAAATAAAGTAATCAAATAAATACCTATGACTATAGTCTTCTCTGTATAGGATTAATTAAGGATTAATCTTAAATCTAGATTAATTCAAGGTTTATCTAATCATTCTGTTGCACCAAGCTTTAAACAGTGTTTAATAATAAGCAGGTTTACATTTACATCCTGGATTTCATTTATATTTAAAATAGATTAACTTTAATCCTGTTGCTCCATAATTTTAAACTCAGATTTAAATCTCAATTATGGATTAATTTTAAATTTACATGCGAGGAGGTTTAAATGAAATAAAGTGCACCTACAATTAAACTGCAGCTGACTGAACAGATAGAAACAGTGGGTGTGTCGTCAGGTCTCAGAGAGGTGTTTATTACTAATAAAAATGAAAAATAAAGCGCATTGAGCCAGAGTGTGAGGGTTGTGGCAGACTAGTTAACGGCTGCACATTTAAAAAACAAATGTTCTGCTTAAATAACTCCATGTTGAATCACGTCTTGTGCTGTTGATCTCTCTCTCGACAGATTATTACATCCTGGAGAATAACTCCGTGCTCAAAGCTGCTCTCAGATACAAACGGATCCAGCTGCTGGAGTACAGAAGCATCCAGACCGACCACTTCGGTAACGCGCCGCTCAGCTTTACCTCATAAAGACACAGAGCAGCTTCAGCAGACGTGTGTTGGTTTGGTACTGCTGGAGTTCAATGTCTTGGTCTTGAAGATACAGTAGAGGCTAAAAGTGATGTTTGTAATGACCCTACAAGTTTGATTAAACCATCAAAATATGAGTATGAATATGAATATTTTGGGGGGGTTTAAATACGAGGGAAGAACAAAACACTAAACTCGGTTAAGGTATTTATCGGACAATTGTTTACAAATTATGTCTGCACAATTTGTCATGTTTCATTGCATTTTCTCCAAATTGACTCCAAGCACAACTATTGAATAGGACTACAAAATCTTTGTATTTTGAATAATATTTGAATAAAGGGTGAAGATGTCAAATTTCCTAGGCTGGACTTCTCTGAAGTTGATAGATTGTCATAAGCGTGCCTGAACTGTTCCTCATGTGTTTTTGCAGAGTTGCCGCTGAAGATCTCCTATCCACCAGATTTCTCTGAGTCCCGCACTTACGCTCTTCTGCTGATCATGTAAGCAGATCTGTGTGTGTGTGTGTGTGTGTTCAGATCTGTTAAGGATTGAGGTAGTTTGTAGTTAGAAAGACAGCGGTTCAAAGCATTTGTGCAGTGATGTTCACATTAATGTGATGCTAGTTTTAAGATCCATGACACATTCTGACAGATATACAAAATTGCTCCTTGCTTAAACATAAAAGTCAATGCAAGACACTGGTGGAAGTAAACACCGGTCCTTTTGTTGCATGTGAATCATCTTCACTGCATCTGAAATGTTGTGTCCTGACCTTTGCTCTATACACTCGACATCAACATTTTCAGGAGCACCTGAAGTAGTTCTACATGGTTATCTTTGGTTTCCTCCACTAAATCAACAGGAGAATGTTTTATTCCATTCTGCTCTAAGAACAAATAACAGATGTTGCTTCAAGCACTTTTATCAGAAAAGAGTCATTTTGCTTCTCCAGTAAATGTATCTTGATTTAGATATTTGTACAGGAAAACAAGACAGAAACACTGAGAAAGAGCATCGTTTTTTGCAGTGCAGAACTTTAAAGCAATGATTCAAAGAGGCCAAAAAGGAAGTTGCATGCAAAAATAAGTCTTTGAAGCCTCTCATGATGTCAAGGTTTTTGTGGACAAATCAGAATCAGAAAGAGCTTTATTGCCAAGTGTGCTTGCACACACAAGGAATTTGTCTTGGTGCTGAAGCTTCCAGTGCACATATACAATACAACACAACATGAACACAAATATACAAATATGAAAAATAGTTTGTATTAATCCCAATGGATTATTTGCCAAATACTTAAAGGTGAGGTGAGCCATATCTGGTAACCAGAACAAACACGCCCCTACCCCAAAAGGGTCTCGCCCCTATTTTGATAGCTCCGCCCCACACATACGTACGTAACCCAGGCAATGACTATGGTGGAATCTGCTGTGCCACCCGGATGAGGGTACGATGTCATCAATAAGTGAAGTGAAGTGAAGTGAAGTGAAGTGAAGTGTGTTACTATGGTAATCCAGGTCGAATGTTCAATGAAAAAGTCATCCCTTCCATCCCAAAAACACAAACACAGTTCTCATGAACAGCTCGATAGCACGAGCACGAACATATTACAATTATGACGCGATTAGAGGGTTATATCGATCACTAAAAGAGGAACCAAAGGAAACAAACATGTATTAGGAGTTTATTATCTTACTGTTTGGACACACTTTGGGAGCTGACGCTTGAAACAGACAGTGAGGAGGTGGAAATGAACGGGTCTTTGTCATCGCTGAAGTGAACGACCATACGATCGCAAATGGACAAGCAAGCGAATATGACACGCGAGCATATTCAAGCAAAAGCCAGCATATATTAGTTCTGTCAAACAAAACAAACCCATCGAGAAGAAATAAAGCAACCTCAGTGTCCGATTGCAGGCCTTAGCGCTCCGTGAGTTCTCTCCAGCGCTGGAAAGTGATACTTCTTGCCTGATCGTAAGCCTTCTTTTGTTCCACACACATCTTCCACATGTGTTTATCTGCCATCTCTCTCTTTCTGTCATCGCTCGGCTAATGTCCGTCCTGTCTTTTGAATAATGAGCACTGAGTGCTCTCTTTTCCCCATCATTAGTAGACACGCCCCTTACTGCTGATTGGCTACAGGTTTGTTTTGGGACTCGGCCCGAGACACTTTTCTAAAGCATTTTTGAAATATAGCTAGCTTACCCCACCTTTAATGGATCTGGCGTATAAAGTAGAGGCTTTGTTCTGGTATTCACCTGGGTTTATGGAGGTGTGATGTGAAGTTCAAGCGGCTCCGTGGTGAACTAAACAACTCTTTGTGAAGGTGCCACACACATTTCTCATCTGTGAGAACATCACATCCTGTTGAATTAAAAAGGCGCTGTAAACACACATGATCAGAAGCAGGAGAGGCATTCTCAGATGATGATGCGCTGACGTGTTTTATTTGTGTGTCAGTGATGCTGCCCCCGGTGGTCAGCAGGTGAATGAGCAGTACACAGTGGACTGGGACTCCGTGCTGGTCAGCTCGGACAATGTCATCGTAGCTCGTCTAGATGGCAGGGGAAGCGGCTTCCAGGGTCAGAAGGTGTTACAGGATGTGCACAAGCGCCTGGGAGCCGTGGAGCTGCAGGATCAGCTGGCTGCTGTTGAGTAAGAGCGTTTACCTGCCGTTTACTTTTATCATTCTGCCAAAATTATATGTCTATTTATTTTGTGTGATCTAATACTGTACACACTGCTGAGAAACATGCTAACAAAAGCATGCTTTTGTTCCAGGTACATGCTGAAATTGCCATACATTGATCGAACCAGAATTGGTGTGTTTGGTCGGGTAAGACGCAGTTTTAAATGTCACACGGCTGATGTAATGGTAGAAACTCTGATCCTTCTTCCTTCTTCACACTTTCATATTTGTCTTTTCGCAGGATTATGGAGGATACGTCACACTTCTTCTGATTAAATCCACGGAGAACTTGTTTAAATGTGCAGCGGCCATGTCGCCTATGACAGATTGGAATTTGTATGGTAAGTTATTGTGATGTGAATGTATTTTTCTTCCATCTTCATCTGTCTTTAGTGTGTAATGTTGCTGTTTGAGTCTTCTCTATATCAGTGTCAGTGTTTCTGAACTCCTGAAACGCCTCCATTGTAGTCTTGAGTTTTCTTCCAGGAATGAACACATCACAATATTCCTCATTTAAATAATTAATATGCAGAATAAAGGGGCGGGCCTGGTTGAGTTAGTTAATAGTGTGTTGAAACTGCCGTTTATGGTAAGGGGCGGGTCATTTCCCAAACACACTGGAAGCTCTTGACCAATCACAACACACTGATCCAGCCGACCAATCAGAGCACATTGTGCTTTTCAGAAGGCGGGGCTTCATAGAGACAGGAACTAAACAGAGCGTTACTGACAGACTGGGAAGAGAGGAGCCGCAACAATGGAGAATATGAGGAAAATAATGTGTTTTTTGAACATTCAAGTATGAAAACTTTTTCTAGTAGAGCCCAAAAACAACATCAAGACTTTTAAAAAGGCCATAATAGATCTTTGAAAAGGTCATGAATTTAGAAATCAAATTTGCCTTGATCTTTTGACATATAAGAGGTCATTGTACTATATAAATAGCAAGTTTCAGAACTCAAAACTACTTTGTTAGTCCAAAAACAGCTTTTATTGAAACCAAGCTGCCCAAATGACTCAATAGGTTTTGGATTTGTCACTTTATGACTCAATAGGCGACCAAGATCAAGATCATTGCTTCTGTAGCCCTGCCCAGCGATTTGTATATGTCATGTAAATACAAGAACGAGACAAACACAGGATTATTCCAGCAACAAAACAATAGAGCATTGCCATCCTAAAATCTTAGTTTTAAAAATTATTTTTTTTGATGTAAAAATCTCAATAACTTTTTTTAAGTGGACCTCAAAGAACATTTATAAGGGCATGTTCACACTTTTATTTTGGTTCACTTGGTGCGGACCAAAAAAAACAAACATTTAGTCCTGGTCCGTTTAGCGTTCACGTTGGCATTTTAACACTGAACCTTAAGGCATAGTGATACGTTCACAACCTGATTGGTTGAACAAAGAACTTACCGAACAATGCTGTGTGCGGGGCTAAATGCGCTCGTTGTGTCTATGTAGCTACATATGATGGTACTTTGACCAGCTGAGAACTTGTGAAGAGCTTATAAAATGTGTAAAGGAGTCAAAACAGTGGAAGGAATCCCTTCGTCACACACACAAACACAGATCTGCTGCAAGGAGACGCGGTTCTGACGCCTGTACTGGACTGTGATGGGCAACGTTGCAACCATGACGAGAAAAACAGGTGTGCTTGAGCATTCTTGAGACATCATGTCTCGTTTTTGGTTCGTTTAGATGTCTTTGGTCCGTGTTGCATTCATATTTCATTTGAACCACCTCAGAGTTCGTTTGGAAGCGGAGCGAGACCCTTCTTTTCCGCTTTTTTGGTCAAATTGTAGCATTCAGACTTATTCAAATGAACCACACTAACAGAGCAATCACACCAGGGTTTGTTTTAATCAAACCAAACATGCCAAGTGTGAACACACCCTAACATAAAATAAAAATGTAGTTTATGACCCCTTTAAACCTCTGATGTGTCTAGAACAACATAGGAGTTTCAGACCAGAGATCATCATTGTTTTCTGTTCTGTGAGTGAAACTGATCTCTCTCTCTCTCTCTCTCTCAGCCTCGGCCTTCTCTGAACGCTATCTGGGATTTCCTCTTCAGGACGACAGCAGATATCAGGTAAGTGCAGGTTACATGCTGGTGAACTCAGACTCAGACTCTGCTTGAATGTACTGACAGACTGTTTGTTCTCCAGTTCTCCAGTGTGCTGCAGAATCCACAGGGCTTCAGAGACCAAACGCTCATGCTGTTGCATGCGACTGCTGACGGTCAGTTTCCAATGTACACTACTGCAACATACACAGTGCAATTCACATACATGCTCTATAAATAAATTAATAAACACTGGTCTGAATAATCCCACACAGATACTCACTTTCTACAATAGTGGCCAAAAGTGATGTCCGGAGGTGATATTTGTTTTTAATGACCCTACAAGTTCAGTTAAACCATCAAAATGTGCTTCATCAAAAAAATTACGTTGCACAATCTACATCTTACAATTTTACAAAATCTAACAAATTTTGATTAATATTTGTGACCCGCACTGGGTAAATTAGTCAGAATGCGCACAGGATAATTTCGAGCTACAGCCAAAACATGTACATTTTGGTTGAATTTGAGGTTTTCATAAAAATGTGTTAATTGAGCCCTCGTCTATCGATCACAATGCTCCAAATAGCAATTAAATATCTAAAAGTATCTTTATTTGTATGTTTTCTGAGAGGAGTACCTTTCCTTTGTCCATAAAAAAATGCAGTTTCTCAACCACTGGCCCCACAGCACAAGTTTGGCATAGTTTTAAAGCGCATTATTGCAACTTTGTGACTATTCATAGCGAATTCTTGATGCCATGAGTCTAAACCAATGAAATGTGATTTTCAAACTCATGCTGATGTAAACAAAACAATCTTACTCGCGCTGACTGACAGATCCGACGCATGCGCACAAAGACTTTCAGACAGTGTGCGATCCCGATATACACACATACACAGAATTACTGTATTGTCTGTTATGTCTTAAAGGGACAGTTCACCCAAAAATGAAAATGTGATGTTTATCTGCTTACCCCCAAGGCATCCAAGGTGTAGGTGACTTTGTATCTTCAGTAGAACACAAATAAGGATTTTAAGGATTTTTAACTCCAACCGTTGCAGTCTTTAAGTTGTATAATGCATGTGAATGGTAACACATAAGAGTATGAGAACTATTAAAAAAACATGCACAGACAAATCCATATTAAACCCTGCGGCTCGTGATGACACATTGATGTCTTAAGACACGAAACGATCGGTTTGTGCGAGAAACCGAACAGTATTTATATAATTTTTTACCTCTAATACATCAAACAGCCTTAAGTGCGAGAGATCATTTCCGGTAAGTGAGGTCAATGCACGCGATATGATAGAGATATGCGCGAGAGATCACTTCCGGTAAGTGAGGTCAATGCACGCGATATGATAGAGATACGCGCGAGAGATCACTTCCGGTAAGTGAGGTCAATGCACACGATATGATAGAGATACGCGTGCGAGAGATCACTTCCGTAAGTGAGGTCAATGCACACGATATGATAGAGATATCGCGCGAGAGATCACTTCCGTAAGTGAGGTCAATGCACACGATATGATAGAGATCGCCGCGAGAGATCACTTCCGGTAAGTGAGGTCAATGCACACGATATGATAGAGATACGCGCGAGAGATCACTTCCGGTAAGTGAGGTCAATGCACACGATATGATAGAGACGCGCGCGAGAGATCACTTCCGGTAAGTGAGGTCAATGCACACGATATGATAGAGATACGCGCGAGAGATCACTTCCGGTAAGTGAGGTCAATGCACACGATATGATAGAGATACGCGCGAGAGATCACTTCCGGTAAGTGAGGTCAATGCACACGATATGATAGAGATACTCGCGAGAGATCACTTCCGGTAAGTGAGGTCAATGCACACGATATGATAGAGATACGCGCGAGAGATCACTTCCGGTAAGTGAGGTCAATGCACACGATATGATAGAGATACGCGCGAGAGCTCACTTCCGGTAGCTGAGGTCAATGCACACGATAATGATAGAGATACACGCGAGAGATCACTTCCGGTAAGTGAGGTCAATGCACACGATATGATAGAGATACGCGCGAGAGATCACTTCCGGTAAGTGAGGTCAATGCACACGATATGGCGTAGAGATAGGCGCGAGAGACCTCACTTACCAGAAGTGATCGCGTTTTTGATGAACCTTCAAAATTGACTTTGCTGACTCTATTAACTTCAAACAGGCTCAGTAATTTTTTGTCTGATTCCAGCAAATCATACATCATTTTGTAAGGTTTGGACATAACAATAACTCATTTTTGAAAATTTGCTTATTGTGACAAATTTTGCCAGCATGTGTAACATATGAATAAAGGGTGAAGATTTTCGTAGGCCGGACATCAGTTTTGTCCACTGCAATCGTAGCATATCATTTGATTGCATTACTGTGCCACTGAGCTATTCTTGAAAATGTTGTTTGTTTTTCTTCCAGCCAACATTAATTTCCAGCACACAGCCGAGCTCATCAAGAACCTGGTGAAGGTGGGAGCGAACTACACACTGCAGGTACTGAACAAAACACGTCAGCATCTCTGTGTCTCTGTCCATTGATGGCAGTCTAGTTTCTTGATCTTTTTCTGGATGGTTCTTCTCCAGATTTATCCAGACGAGGGTCATTTTCTGTCTAAGAGCAGCGGGCGACACGTGGCCGCCACACTGAGCAGCTACTTCAGATCCTGCCTGCAGGAGGACGGGATTCCCATCAGTGAGGAGGAGGAGGAAGAAGAAGAGTAGAGTGAAGATGACACGCAGCACACAAACACACGCAGACACTGACACACACCACAGTACACACAAACACACGGGACAGTGAAACACACTGGACGTTGAGACAAACATCCAGAGCAGAACGCTCAAATAAACAGCGAGAGCCAGGAGTGTGTGTGTGTGTGTGTGTGTGTGTTTGAACATGTATATATGCATGTGTGTAACCGTCTGGATGAAGTATGTATTAGAGCCGTGTGTGTGTGTGTGTGTGTGTGTGAGAGAGAGAGAGTTTCTATGTACCTGGCCTATGGATCATTATCTCTGGAAATGGATTAGAATGTTTCACATACCATAAATCACTACGATCTCCAATTGGCTGATGCGTTGGCCAATCACAGCACAGACTGTCCAGGTGGGACGGCTCAAGTCAGCCATTGCATGGTCCTTTTGCTTTGCTTCACTTCTTTTGCCACTTTCTGTCTGTCAGTATGTTTTCACCTTCCGGAGGAGCTGCATTCAATTCCGTTTCTCACAAGCACTTGCTGGGAAGAACCGTAAATCCATCCGTCAAAAGCTTGAGGATCTGCGTGAAGATCAGCACCTGTGCAGTGCATTCTGGGATGGATGTGTGTTGTACAGAAGAGGGTGTTCAGATGTATTTTTGACACATCAGATGGAAACGGACTGTCTTGGATCAGGTTATTTGTCTCTGGAGGGCTTTTGTATCGCTGACTGTTTAGTTTTACTGTTGGTGGGTGGGTGGGGGGTGTTGTGGTGACGGGTCGGGTTGATTGTTATTGTTCTCTAGTCATGTCTATAAATAAACAACTAGTCCAAATCCAATATTATTCAATTTTGATGTACTATAATTTCCCATCAGAGTCACTGCGGTTCAGCTGATCAGTCCACAGGAACAGGAAGAAATGCAACAGTTCAATTATGAGAAAATATTAAGTTATAATGGCCAAAAGTGATGTTTGGAGGTGATATTTGTTTTTTTTAAAAAGCACACATTGACTACAAAATAATCCGTTATTAATATTTCATTGGTTCTCTCCTGTTTTTGTATGTGTTCATCATTTCTCTAAGCAATATGCTTACAAACTGAGTAATATTTGAATAAAAGGTGAAGATGTAAATGTTCCTAGGCTGTACATCACTTTGGCATCACTAAACGGCTGATCTGATCTTCAATATTGTTAGATCAGGAACCCAGTCCTGCATCACAGCTCAAAGTTACCAGCGGACACAGGTAAAGATAGTGCTATTGAACATCACTGAAAATTGCAGATTAGTTTGGCATGTCAAGTGTTCATTTCATATGACAGGATCGCTGAATTTCGATATCAATGATGACGTTCTGAAGCCAGTGGCCGTGGGAATCGACGTTTACAAACGGTAAATGAAGTATAGGTCTCATTGTACTTATGAAGTAATCTTCATCACACATTAACTCTTATTTGTAGCCTATGTCTGATATGTTATAAATGCCACATTCAGTGATGAATTACACGAATTGTGTAAATAATACCTTATTTTCAATTCAAAATGGCAACATTTCATAAAAAGGCTGAGTAGCTGCATTCTTTTTGTTTATGGTTTTATTTAAACATTGATTATTATGAATGTTCCTATACACTCACCTAAAGGATTATTAGGAACACCTGTTCAATTTCTCAATGCAATTATCTAATCAACCAATCACATGGCAGTTGCTTCAATGCATTTAGGGGTGTGGTCCTGCTCAAGACAATCTCCTGAACTCCAAACTGAATGTCAGAATGGGAAAGAAAGATGATTTAAGCAATTTTGAGCGTGGCATGGTTGTTGGTGCCAGACGGCGGTCTGAGTATTTCACAATCTGCTCAGTTACTGGGATTTTCACACACAACCATTTCTAGGGTTTACAAAGAATGGTGTGAAAAGGGAAAAACATCCAGTATGCGGCAGTCCTGTGGGCGAAAATGCCTTGTTGATGCTAGAGGTCAGAGGAGAATGGGCCGACTGATTCAAGCTGATAGAAGAGCAACTTTGACTGAAATAACCACTCGTTACAACCGAGGTATGCAGCAAAGCATTTGTGAAGCCACAACACGCACAACCTTGAGGCGGATGGGCTACAACAGCAGAAGACCCCACCGGGTACCACTCATCTCCACTACAAATAGGAAAAAGAGGCTACAATTTGCACAAGCTCACCAAAATTGGACAATTGAAGACTGGAAAAATGTTGCCTAGTCTGATGAGTCTGGATTTCTGTTGAGACATTCAGATGGTAGAGTCAGAATTTGGCATAAACAGAATGAGAACATGGATCCATCATGCCTTGTTACCACTGTGCAGGCTGGTGGTGGTGGTGTAATGGTGTGGGGGATGTTTTCTTGGCACACTTTAGGCCCCTTAGTGCCAATTGGGCATCGTTTAAATGCCACGGCCTACCTGAGCATTGTTTCTGACCATGTCCATCCCTTTATGACCACCATGTACCCATTCTCTGATGGCTACTTCCAGCAGGATAATGCACCATGTCACAAAGCTCGAATCATTTCAAATTGGTTTCTTGAACATGACAATGAGTTCACTGTACTAAAATGGGCCCCACAGTCACCAGATCTCAACCCAATAGAGCATCTTTGGGATGTGGTGGAACGGGAGCTTCGTGCCCTGGATGTGCATCCCACAAATCTCCATCAACTGCAAGATGCTATCCTATCAATATGGGCCAACATTTCTAAAGAATGCTTTCAGCACCTTGTTGAATCAATGCCACGTAGAATTAAGGCAGTTCTGAAGGCGAAAGGGGGTCAAACACAGTATTAGTATGGTGTTCCTAATAATCCTTTAGGTGAGTGTAGATTATAATGAATCTATACAATAATTCTTAATTCCTTTCGTTATAGTTCAGTGGCGTCCAATTGCAGATTTAGAGTAGAAGGGATGGTAGTCTGCAGTTCTTATTTGGTTTCTAAAAACCAAATGAATGACCAGACGATGTGCTTTGAGACTGGAAATGAGAATGTGGTGAGATTAAATAGAATATGAGGTCATTATTCTGATATGGATCTATTTATGAAGTCTCACAGCAATCCTAAATGTCTTAGTGATGCTCTAACCTTCACCTGGCATCATTCAAATGTTGATGGATCCCAGATAGTAACACTGTTGTGGCCCAGATCCGGCCCACACCTGACATGCGTGGAATGATTATCCAGCCCTCATATTGTGTGAAATGATGGCACTTGGAATGCTCCGCTCCTGTTTGCCATATCTGGACCATAGCAATGCCACACAACAGCCAACCTTATATAAACCACAAAATCTGTCTATATTATATAAAGAGTAATCAAGAGTAATAACCACATGACATCAACACCGGAGGCCTGTTGCATGAAGCTAGCTGAACAAATTCTGAGTTTCAGAGTAGGTTTAGAGTTGACAAATCCAGATAAATCCAACCTGGTTTAGATCAAGTTCAATGGTCTCTCAAAGTTTGGTATAAACATTCTCTGTCAACTCAGGTTTAATCCAGAGTTTGCGATTAACTCTGAAGCACGTGCACCTGAAAGTGTGACACGTGCGGCAAACAGCCAATCACAGTGTCCGTTTGATTCACTTCTCGCAAGAGAGACGGCGCAATTCACTTCTCTTCTGAAGATTGAGAGATCGTTTTGAAAATGATCATGCAATTAAATGCGTTTACAAGGCAGGAATAAACACTGTGAACGTTTGAGAAGGCAGTTGAAAGAACATCTGACTATGTCAATGCATGATGTGAATCAAAGAAATATGCCTAATAATTATAGGTTCACAAAGAGCTCAAATGAATGCACGTTGTTTAAAAGAATTATGAATGCATGTTTATATTCATATTTGGCTATTAATATAATAATTATATGAACATATTATATGAATTAAAAGTAATTACAATTCATATAATATGAATATAATAAATAATTAGCACCAAAAGATGAGCAAGTTTTTGACTATAAACTGCTTTAATTTGGAACGAGAGATACAGGGGGTGTGGCTTTATTGCATCTTTACTTGCAGTGAATTGGTCCAGTTTGGGTTTGCGATCTCTAACCCAGAATAAAACCTGCTCCAGAGCAGGTTAGCTGTGTAGTGTAAGTTACCATGGTGATGAACACCGCTAAAAACCAATCCACCTTCTTGAGGCCGAAAAAACAGAGTTTGCTCAAACTAATCTCAAACTTACCTGGGTAGCAACTGAAACCAGCTCTGTGCAACAGGCCATGGACAATCAACTATTTAACTCCACAAACAGCATTACCAGCTTCACTCGTTACAAACCAGTTTGAATTTATTTCTGGCATACGTCTACAAAGGTTCTGAGGTTTAGATGTTTTATTGATGTTTAAAGTGATCAGTGTTTGCTTTAGTTGGGCTCTTGACTTTTTTACAGGGCTTAAAGTTTTCCAGCACCATTCCAGATCTCCGGCATACATTAAAAAAAACCCTGTGTTGATATCACATTTGAGTTCATGAGTTCGCCTACCAGTGGCTTAAGAGGAACACAGCTTTCACTCTTAACCAAACTAACATAACCAATCAGAAGTAGAATGTGACTAGTGTTGCCAGATTGGGTTTTGAATTTGATTGTGCGGGTAAAAATGAGCGGGTCAACGATTCATCAGCTTTGACTGTGCTTAGTGCGTTATGCTCTATGTACATCACTACTGTTCCTTCCTTGGAGCACTTTTGATAGATCCTGACCACTGCAGACCGGGAACACCCCACAAGAGCTGCAGTTTTGGAGATGCTCTGACCCAGTCGTCTAGCCATCACAATTTGGCCCTCGTCAAACTCGCTCAAATCCTTACGCTTGTCCATTTTTCCTGCTTCTAACACATCAACTCTGAGGACAAAATGTTCAGTTGATGCGTAATATATCCCACCCACTAACAGGAGCCATGATGAAGAAATCATGAGTGTTATTCACATCATATATATGCTATGCCTGATCATTATATCTAAACGTGTTTTTATTATGAATATCATTTATTTATGGTAAATGATATTACATGGTATTATAGTATTATATTAATGGTATTATTCTTTACTGTCCTTTTTTCCATTAACTAATTCCGATTTACACTTTAAGGTTTTATTGAATGCGTCCAGGCTGTTCGATTAAAATAATGTACTCTGGCATGGACATATACTATTTATTTTATTTCTTCAGGTCTTAAAAGCAGAGGTTCTGATACTATACTATATCCCCAGTACTTGAGCGAACTCTTAACGCATTATACTCCATCACGTCTATTGCGGTCTCAAAACTCTGGCCAGTTGATAATACCTAGAATATCAAAATCAGCTGCAGGCGGTCGATCCTTTTTCCTATTTAGCGCCTAAAATCTGGAACAGTCTTCCTAGCATTGTTCGGGAAGCAGACACACTCTGTCAGTTTAAATCTAGACTAAAAATCGCATCTCTTTACTATGGCTTACACATAAAACATTATCAATTTCTATTACTCAAATCAGTAAATGATTGTTAGGCTGCATTAACTAGGTCAGCCGGAACCGGGAACACTTCCCATAACACCTGATGTACTCGTTACATCATAAGAAGAATGGCATCTACGCTAATGTTAGTCTCTCTGTTTATCCCGAGGTTTACTGCAGTCAGCCGGATCCGGGCCGTATCCAGATCAGATGGTGGACCAGCGCCTGGACATGACCAACGCATCCCTGAAGTGCCTGCAGAGAACATGTCAAATAAACTCCCCCCGTAAATGCTGCATCGACACGACATCCTCATTAAACCCGTCTTCGGCGTGACGACTCCAATCTTTCGAATAATCTTACGAATATCTATTTACCTGATATGACTTAAGACCTGCAATGTTGCCAGAATTATAATCATACACTGTTTGTTCGTCGGCCAGAGGAGAACTGGCACCCCGACTGAGCCTGGTTTCTCCCAAGGTTTTTTTCTCCATTCTGACCCTGAAGGAGTTTTGGTTCCTTGCCACCGTTGCCTCAGGCTTTTGGCTTGCTCAGTTGGGGACACCTAAATCTCATCTATATTCCCGATCTGCCCGCATTGACACTATATGATACTTGAAATTAGCTGGATAACATCACCGTTTCACCAGAACGGCTGTACAGCCGAATCAAATTCTGTTGCATTATTTTCCTGTTAACACTGTGAAGCTGCTTTGAAACAATGGGGCTTGTAAAAAGCACTATATAAATAGCCTAAAGGTGACTTGACTATAATGTGTATACAAATGGCAGAAAATGACCGCGCTCAACATCACTTAGCTGCTGTTAAATACAGATATAATGCTATAGTGTGGACATATGATGAAAAATAACAAACAGAACAACTAGTGTGAGTGTCCTTGAGTGTGACTCAATGTCTCTCTGTCTCTGCCTCCAGGTCAGATCATCTTAAAAGATGGGAGAGCTGGTCGCCAAGGTGATTTTCCCTGGTGCAACCGATGCTAGTCATCCTCGTCTTCGTCACTGGTTTCTGTGGGAACGGGTACGTCCTCATCGAAGCACTCTCTGAAGAAGGAGATGAGTGAGTTCAGCATGTAGCGTCTGCTGATGACATCATGACTCTCATCAGGGAAGATCTGCACAGAGGCGAGAGAGGTCAAAGGATCGAGAACGTGAGGTCAGAAAGTGTGCAAGTTCAGAGGCTCTAGAGCATGAGGTCAAAGGGTTGCGTGCGTGAGTTCAGAGGGTCGAGCGTGTGAGGTCAGGGTTGAGAGTGTGAGGTTAATGGGTCGAGTGCATAAGGTCAGAAAGCGTGCAAGGTCAGAGGGTCTAGAGTGTGAGGTCAAAGAGTCAAGCATGTGACGTCAGAGGGTTGAGTGCATGAGGTCAGAGGGTGGAGTGCTTGAGGTCAGAAAGCGGGTGAGGTTAGAGGGTCATGCTCGTAAAGTCACAAAGTGGGTGAGGTCAGAGAGTCGTGCGCGTAAGTTTAGAAAATGCGTGAGGTCAGAGGGTTGTGCTCGTAAGATCAGAAAGTGCATAAGGTCAGAGGATCAAGTGCGTGAGGTCAGATGGTTGAGCGCTTGAGGTCAGAAAGTGCGTGAGGTCAAAGGGTTGTGCGCGTAAGTTCAGAAAGTGCATGAGGTCAGAAAGCGTGTGAGGTCAGAGGATCGAGTGCTTGAGGTCAGAAAGTGCGTGAGGTCAAAGGGTAAATAAAGCGGGTGAGATCAGAGGTTCAAGAGCATGAGGTCAGTGGGTCAAGCGGGTGAGGTCAGAGGGTCAAGAGCGTGAGGTCAGGGGGTGCAGGTGCTTGTCAGTGTGAAGGACTCACCTGTAACCTGTAGTTTACATTAATCACAGACAGCAGCTTCACTAGTTCTGCAGTGTGTTGAAAATGAACGTTCGCTAATAGAAGGAGAGAAAGAAGTCGTCATGTGATGATGCAGCCGTTCTGTCTGAATGCCCTTTCAGTCATTTCACTCGACGGCCATCTTTGAAGCGCCTCTCGGGCAGCTATTTCAATCATGCTAGTATATTATGGGTGTTCTTTCATGAGCTCACCATCCGCTGTCCCGTGTAGAATCAGGAAGCGTAACGTCTCCGAGTGTGTGTTGTTCTGCAGGAGGCTGGAGATCTGAAGGACACAGTAAAAGTGTTCTGTGACTGCAGGGAGTTGAGCCTCTAGTCACACTGCACGACATTCAAATTTCAGCTTTCAACACGCAATTATTTAAATTAAATAATTCTTTTTTTTAATAATTTAAAAATAATTTTAAAAAAAAAATGTTTTAATAGTATTGTAATGCATTACTTTTAAAAATAACTTTCCCCAACACTGAATGTCACACACCTTAATTTCTCAAATCATACAGTAGCAACAACATCTTACCTTGTATTTTAGCTCACTTTGTATGGGGAAGCCAAAGTATCTCTCTGTGAAGGCGGAAGCTGTGTAGAAACACAGAATGGTCACACTAGTGAGTGTGTGTGTGTGTGTGTGTGTGTGTGTGTGTGTGTGTGTGTGTGTGTGTGTGTGTGTGTGTGTGTGTGTGTGTGCATGTGCAGGAGTGTGTCTGTGTGAGTGTGTGCGTGTGAGTGTGTGTAAGTGTATGTGTGTACAATATGTGTCTGTGTTTGTTTGTGTATGTGCGTGAGTGTGTATGTGTGTGCGTGTCTGTGTGTGCGTGCAAGTGTATGTGTGTGCTGCATGTGTGTGTGCCTGTGTATGAGAGTGTGTGTATGTGCATCTGTGTGTGTGTTGTGAGTCCTTGTGAGTGTGTATCTGTGTTTGTTAGGGTGTGTGCATGTGCGTGTGTCTGTGCGTGTCTGTAAGTGTATGTGTGCATGTCTGTGTGAGTGTTTGTGAGTGTGTCTGTGTGTGTGTGTTTTGCTTGCGTTTGTGAGTGTGTCTGTGTTTGTTTGTGTGCGTGCACGTGCGGTTCTGTGTGTGTGTTTGTGTGTGTCTGTAAGTGTACTGTGTGTGTGTGTGTCCATGCTGAGTTTGTGCCACACGTACCGTAGAGTTGCCAGTCAAACACTGGTGTGATGGCCGCGCCACAGCGGAGCACAGAACTGTGAGAGAGCAGCAGAAGTGAGCTCAGAAACCCGCCGTACACCTGCACAGAACCCCACACCTCATTATGAACATCTGACGTCTAAGATCAACTCTCATACTCTGAAATGTACAAAAGCACTAGGGTTTGATCCTGCGGAGCCCGTTTCTATTTCTGTAGTTGACTGAAACTTTAATAATAGTCTGTGCAGGTATTTTTATCTGTTTCTCTGATAGACATGCAGTTTATTTAAAGCAGCTGATTTGTTTCAATGTCTGCTTTTTTAGGCCAATTTATTTATTGTAAGTTGCAGCATACAGAAATTCTGTCATCGTTTACTTTCCCTCGTTCCAAACCTGTATGACTTTTAGAGGTTTGAATGACATGAGGATGAGTAAATGATCATATCTGTGTGAACTAACCCTTTAATGATTCTGGAGAGACCTCACCTTGCCAAAAACCCCGACTCTGCCTCCATCAATGTACGGCAGCTTCACCAGATACCTGCCGCAGACAAATAAACACATGATGTAATGCTAATATGAGGGAAAATACTCATGCAACCTCATTTAAGACCATATGTGACCAGTGCATTTCTTACACGTTTGCATCCTAATGAAATGCAGCCAGTTACAATGCTGAATCTCCTACTCGCTCCACTCACACTGGTGTAATATTAGTGGTGTGGTGTAATATTTATGAATTTGCTTATGTACTTAACCCTTTGATTGTGAGAGCAGTGCGCTTGCAGAGAGACTCCGTCCACACGCTCTTCTGATTGGCTGTGATTTGTCATCGATTTTATTGCATCTCGTAGTCGTGTCACATTGTCGCTGAAATCTTAGACTTTGTTTGTAGCAGCAAACACACTGTCAGAAAATTATCGCAGGCTATCTTTGGTCACAAGGCTGTCTTTGAACCTCTCTTACTATAGGACCACCGTTTAGGAGCCACAGCCACAGAAATCGCCACGATTGTTCGTCTTTCGTCTGGGACAGCCCAAAATCGTACAATGTATTCCGGGAATAAGTCTATCGGGTAACACTTTAGAATACTGATCCATGATTAATGAATAACTACACAGGAACAAAAAAATGAGTAATGCATTATTAACACTCTAGAAACTATTAACCAACAACAAACTCTGATTAACGAGTTAGTAATAGTACATATTAGTCAAATGTGGTAGTTCACTATTAGCTAATCAGTAACTACTATTTTTTTTCATAACTACCATATTGTTACGTGTGAGCAGGGATGAAGCTGAGTGAGAATCCAAATGCAGCATGAACGATTTAATAACAAACAACATCAAAAGTAAATCCAAAAACAGGCAGGAGCGCAACAACAGGAACACACATACAGGAGCAACGACCGTCAAACAACAACTGAAGCACTGGGGTATATATACACTCACCTAAAGGATTATTAGGAACACCTGTTCAATTTCTCATTAATACAATTATCTAATCAACCAATCACATGGCAGTTGCTTCAATGCATTTAGGGGTGTGGTCCTGGTCAAGACAATCTCCTGAACTCCAAACTGAATGTCAGAATGGGAAAGAAAGGTGATTTAAGCAATTTTGAGTGTGGCATGGTTGTTGGTGCCAGACGGGCCGGTCTGAGTATTCGGGCCGGTCTGCTCAGTTACTGGGATTTTCACACACAACCATTTCTAGGGTTTACAAAGAATGGTGTGAAAAGGGAAAAACATCCAGTATGCGGCAGTCCTGTGGGCGAAAATGCCTTGTTGATGCTAGAGGTCAGAGGAGAATGGGCCGACTGATTCAAGCTGATAGAAGAGCAACTTTGACTGAAATAACCACTCGTTACAACCGAGGTATGCAGCAAAGCATTTGTGAAGCCACAACACGCACAACCTTGAGGCGGATGGGCTACAACAGCAGAAGACCCCACCAGGTACCACTCATCTCCACTACAAATAGGAAAAAGAGGCTACGATTTGCACGAGCTCACCAAAATTGGACAATTGAAGACTGGAAAAATGTTGCCTGGTCTGATGAGTCTCGATTTCTGTTGAGACATTCAGATGGTAGAGTCAGAATTTGGCGTAAACAGAATGAGAACATGGATCCATCATGCCTTGTTACCACTGTGCAGGCTGGTGGTGGTGGTGTAATGGTGTGGGGGATGTTTTCTTGGCACACTTTAGGCCCCTTAGTGCCAATTGGGCATCGTTTAAATGCCACGGCCTACCTGAGCAGTGTTTCTGACCATGTCCATCCCTTTATGACCACCATGAACCCATTCTCTGATGGCTACTTCCAGCAGGATAATGCACCATGTCACAAAGCTCAAATCATTTCAAACTGGTTTCTTGAACATGACAATGAGTTCACTGTACTAAAATGGCCCCCACAGTCACCAGATCTCAACCCAATAGAGCATCTTTGGGATGTGGTGGAACGGGAGCTTCGTGCCCTGGATGTGCATCCCACAAATCTCCATCAACTGCAAGATGCTATCCTATCAATATGGTCCAACATTTCTAAAGAATGCTTTCAGCACCTTGTTGAATCAATGCCACGTAGAATTAAGGCAGTTCTGAAGGCGAAAGGGGGTCAAACACAGTATTAGTA
This sequence comes from Paracanthobrama guichenoti, assembly GCA_018749465.1. Lineage (NCBI taxonomy): Eukaryota > Metazoa > Chordata > Actinopteri > Cypriniformes > Gobionidae > Paracanthobrama > Paracanthobrama guichenoti. The sequence goes on along the minus strand of CM031951.1, from coordinate 3,621,802 downwards.
TGGTGTTCCTAATAATCCTTTAGGTGAGTATATACACAAAGGGAAACAAGGTTAACACGATAACAAGGGGGTGTGGTAAAACAGGGTAAGGAGACACAGGTGGATGTAATCAGTGAAGTGAAGGTCTTAGTAACCCACTAGTAATGACTCATGTGTTACTAAATCCTTCAGAAGGAATTACTAGTTATTTATTAGTTACTATTAAATATGGGCTATAAATGCCACAGTACACAGTACATTGCTGAAAATCATCCAATATCCTTTTTATGTTTTAAACTAAATATATCAAAATATCCATAAAAACAAAATTGTATAAAATACTTGATTCATTCAACATAATAAAGTTGATTTATTCATCTCCACCAAAGAGATGAATAAATGATAACAAATCGTATTTTAATTTAAAATATATTTAGTTCATTTTAAACAATTCAAATCAAATCCATGCTGATAATGTGAACATATCTTTTTAGGATGTTTCGGCTATTTTTAATGGAAACAGGCCTACTTATTTATTGCAGTGCACATTAAATCGTCAGACTCAGCACGTCACTGACAAAGTATTCTAAAAAGGAAACGTGCAAATCTTAACTTTTACTTCAAGTTGTATCCTTCAAATACAGTGGTATTTTTCATAATTTTGTGAAGATGTCTTTACACTCTGTGTCCGTGCATCTGTGGTTGTACAATAAGTTCTTATCATTGGACCTATTCAAACCGGACAATGGACCGCTCGACCGCCGAATCCTGCAGTGTCTGTGATATCGAAGTGAGCATCACTGATCATCGTTCTCGCTAAAACATATTTTGTCATAACATGAGATCTGCAGTTTAGTTTAAAGAGGAATTATTGGAATTAGCCTATATTTAATCCTGGAAACATCAAAAGTAGCACATCCACATCTAAATTCATATAATTTTTGTTTAACTTCTGAGAGTAATGACTTTATGTTATTTCAGTGCCATTAATGAAGCGATATGCACTGAATGTCAAAATGAAAACAGTTTAAAATTGTTCTTACGTCATTACTTTTCTCACTCTAGTAAGAGTTTGTACGCATGGGTCAGAGTTTGCGTGAAGGTGCGCAAATTTGTATAAATCACAACTGATGCGTACTGTGGCATACGCCTCTTTCACGGCCTGTTTTGTGCGTACGCAACGGTTATAAATGAGGCCCCTGGTCCTCTCTCGTCCTTCACTGGTGTCGCTCGTCCTTTTATGCCTCCGGGCTCCCTCATCCAGTGTGCCTCGCAGGTGACGCTCATTCTCAATCACGCACCGGTCTCGCTCGCTCCTCCCACGTCTCTCGCTCACCCACCTCGCCACGGTATTGTAAAGTGAAGATCATGATAACCCACTAGTAATTATTCAAGTGTTACTATCCGAAACCTTACAAAAACTCAAAAGCTTGCAATGACTGCAACTAATTACTAGAGTTATCATGTTTTTTCGCTTTGGAATACTGATCCAAATCATTAGTAATTCCTTCTTAAGGATGTAGTAACACCTGAGTCATTACTAGTGGGTTACCATTACCTTCACTTTAGAATTAATTATACATTATGCATTATTCATGTTAATTATGAATCTTTAGTTCTTAGTAGTCCTCTGGGAGTTATGAAAAAAATTGTAGTTACTGATTAGCTAATTGTGAATTACCCCATTCAACAAAGCACTGTTACTAACTCATTTATTAATCAGAGTTTCTTGTTAGTTAATAGTTCAAACAAGTTTCAGAAAGTTTCTTTTCGAGGATAGCCTGGCTCCGCCCTCCTACGTAGTTCCGCTTAATTTTCATTTTCCTTCAGTACTCCGTCTGGGATCGCGGTATATTCTCTGGTTTTCTCCGGTCAAATTTAACCGGTCCAATCAGCGAACAGAGGGAGTGGCTGACAACGATGACATTGATGTCGTGTGCTAGTTTGAGATGACATACATCACGACCAAACGTTAGCGATTGGTTACGGCAGATCCAGAGAGGCTCTGGGCAGATCCAATAGTTTTAAACTTCAACAGAGTACCCGCCTTCAAGCAAGTTAACGCTTGTCAATGGAGAGTGGCCAGACTCTCTGTACAAATGAAATGTACGAGGTAGGACCAGGCTACTGTATGACGGTATAAAGGGTGGAATTCCTTGTATGGGCACTTCTCCCAGATGAATGCGCGCACTCACACATACATTCACACACACATACACATCAACCAGTAAAATTGTGATGTATGTGATAAATTCATTCATGGCTCTTTAAAACGTAAGACTCGCGATAATGCGTCACTTTCACGGAAATGATGAACTGCGTCGCCCCCGATGGACTGACAATGAGCAGACGCTCACAAGGCTCTGCTAAGTTGCATGACGTTTAAATGAGTGTTTTCACAAGTTATACAGACTGTAAAGAGCCAAAACTAAAGACTCAAGGACCTCTTTGACAAGCAGCCAACGAGGTATTTGTTTCACTTGTTTAGTGTTTTGTAAGCACAATTTGTATCTCTTTTCCTTTAAGACTATGCATTGTATGGTTTTCTGATTTGTTTGTACTATGCTCATTTACAAATACAGTTCTCACGGCGTAAAGATAAGCCAAAGAATTAAACGCCCGTTTCAAAGAATCGACCTGTGTCTGTGTTGTTGTGGAGAGAGCTACAAGTGTGTTTTTGGTGTGAGGGAAAGATCACCTTGTTCAGCTTCCCAAATAGCCCAGCGTTAAGGGAACAGTGGATGCAGTTTGTGTTTCCGGAGTTCTGCAGGTGTGTGTGTTTGTTCCCGGACATGAGTGGAAACCGCAGGCGTTGAGTGAAACTGCATCAAATGTGTGTGTTTTGTTGGCAGTTGGTGTGTAAGTGCATATAATGTGAACAACACCAACGTATAGTGAATAAAAAGTTATCCAGGGATAATGCCATGATGTGCGCGTGCGTGTGTGTGTGTGTCTCTCTCTCTCTTTAGCTCCGCCCACTGCACTCCTCCACGAGTTCGGCTGTTTATCTGTCTTTTTATCTGTCTTTTATAAATCTAGTAAAACTAAAGACTCTTTTGTGATATGAATGATGCAATGAGTACCGAGTACCTCTGTAGGTGCTCAAGATTAACATGAGGTTGAAACTGTGTGTGATACCCCGCTTTAAGGTTTGACCCTCAGCACACTCACTCTAAAGTGGAGAGTTGATCGTCTGCATCTACGAGTCCCAAACGCTTATAAACATCCTGGAGAATCTGCTGGCCCTGAAAGCCGCTCCCTCTGCCATCTACCCGGGCCACAATGACATCATCACAGCTGACCAGAACATCGGCCCATTCCAGACGAAAGCGCTCGTTCACTTGCTGGCAGCCAGGTTCACACTCACTATCACACACACACACACACACACACACACACACACACACACACACACACACACACACACACACACACACACACACACACACACACACACACACACACACACACACACACAGACAGAGAGAGACAGACAGACAGAGATCAGACTGATGTGGCATGAGCAGACATGCTAGATGGATGTTCTTGACAGTTGCACCACATCTCGCTACAAACCCTATTCCAAAAAAGTTGGGACACTGTACAAATTGTGAATAAAAACAGAATCCAATGATGTGGAAGTTTCAAATTTCAATATTTTATTCAGAATACAACATAGATGACATATCAAATGTTAAACTGAGAAAATGTATAATTTTAAGGGAAAGTAAGTTGATTTTAAATTTCATGGCATCAACACATCTCAAAAAAGTTGGGACAAGGCCATGTTTCCCACTGTGTGGCATCCCCTCTTCTTTTTCTAACAGTCTGCAAACGTCTGGGGACTGAGGAGACAAGCTGCTCAAGTTTAGGAATAGGAATGTTGTCCCATTCTTGCCTAATACAGGCTTCTAGTTGCTCAACTGTCTTAGGTCTTCTTTGTGGCATCTTCCTCTTTATGATGCTCAAATGTTTTCTATGGGTGAAAGATCTGGACTGCAGGCTGGCCATTTCAGTCCCCGGATCCTTCTTCTACGCAGCCATGATGTTGTGATTGATGCAGTGTGTGGTCTGGCATTGTCATGTTGGAAAATGCAAGGTCTTCCCTGAAAGAGACGACGTCTGGATGGGAGCACATGTTGTTCTAGAACTTGGATATCCCTTTCAGCATTGATGGTGCCTTTCCAGATGTGTAAGCTGCCCATGCCACACGCACTCATGAACCCCATCCCATCAGAGACGCAGGCTTCTGAACTGAGCGCTGACAACAACTTGGGTTGTCCTTGTCCTCTTTAGTCCGGATGACATGGCATCTCAGTTTTCCAAAAAGAACTTCAAATGTTGATTGGTCTGACCACAGAACAGTTTTCCACTTTGCCACAGTCCATTTTAAATGAGCCTTGGCCCAGAGAAAACGCCTGCGCTTCTGGATCATGTTTAGATATGGCTTCTGTTTTGACCTGTAGAGTTTTAGCCGGCAGCGGCGAATGGCACGGTGGATTGTGTTCACGACAATGTTTTCTGGAAGTATTCCTGAGCCCATGTTGTGATTTCCATTACAGCAGCATTCCTGTATGTGATGCAGTGCCGTCTAAGGGCCGGAGATCACGGGCATCCAGTATGGTTTTCAGGCCTTACGCACAGAGATTGTTCCAGATTCTCTGAATCTTTGGATGATATTATGCACTGTAGATGATGAGAACTTCAAACTCTTTGCAGTGTTTCTCTGAGAAACTCCTTTCTGATATTGCTCCAGTATGTTTGGCGCAGCATTGGGGAATTGGTGATCCTCTGCCCATCTTGACTTCTGAGAGACACTGCCACTCTGAGAGGCTCTTTTTATACCCAATCATGTTGCCAATTGACCTAATAAGTTGCAGATTGGTCCTCCAGCTGTTCCTTATATGTACATTTAACTTTTCCGGCCTCTTATTGCTCCCTGTCCCAACTCTTTTGGAATGTGTAGCTCTCATGAAATCCAAAATGAGCCAATATTTGGCATGACATTTCAAAATGTCTCACTTTCAACATTTGATATGTTATCTATATTCTATTGTGAATAAAATATAAGTTTATGAGATTTGTAAATTATTGCATTGCTTTTTTTATTCACAATTTGTACAGTGTCCCAACTTTTTTTGGAATCGGTTTGTACTTTTTCAGTTCTTAAGTTTAAAATTAAGTTCATTTTTTAACATGCAGCACAGCTCATTAATGTCAGCGGCGCAAACGTGTTTACAGCAGCAATTTTGTTTCCTGGTGAAATGTCAGAGGAGTGGTCGTATCCAAATACTGAATTCAACCATAATAGTGATTATCAAAACCTGCTTCCTAAACAAAAGAGCTAAGATAGAAATATCTGTCACTCAATATTTTTTGTGAGTGTAGTTGATAATATCTTGATGATATATTTTGGTTACACTTTATTTAAACAAAATCTCATTAGAGTATTAGTAGACACTTAGGGTTAGTAGAATAAGTTCACGTAGTTGCAAATTTACTTCTAATTAGTTGAATGTCTACTATGATTGACGTGTGTGTGTACTGGTTTGACCAATATTATAGGTCTTTCATTTCATAGTCCTTATATTGTAGTGTGTATTCAGGTTTCTCTGTGTGTGTGTGTGTGTGTGTGTGTGTGTGTGTGTGTGTGTGTGTGTGTGTGTGTGTGTGTGTGTGTGTGTGTGTGTGTGTGTGTGAGAGAGATCGTACAGCAGCAGCAGGAGAGGGTACCGCTTACTCTCTTCAAACTGTGGAGGGAAGCTGAGCTCAAGTCTCAGGGCTGTAAACACACAGGAAACACACATCTGTCACTTACAGAAAAGCTGAATCAGTAAAACCATCTGAGGCTGCATTCAGACTGAAGACAAAAAGTGGCCCAAATCAGATTTCCTTTTTGCTCATATGTTATCAGTTTTTTTTAATAACAGTGTGAATATTACAAACCACATGGCATCTGATTTGATTCTGATTTGGGCCACTTCTGTATGTGGTCCTGGTCCTAGATACAGGTCTGATGTTTTGCAATGTGGTCTCAGTCTGAACAGTCATATCAGAATTAATGCTTTTAAAGGGGTCATGATATGGATTGCTACAACAGCTTGACGATGATCAGGAAGATGGTTATGTTTATAGTGATGATTATTGTGGAAAAATGCCAGTTTTGGTTATGCTGTCTAAGATGATAATCTCATTCCTTTCTGTCCTTCAATCCGTGCAGACGTGTTTTTCTCTCTGCTCCCTGCTGGCTCTCGCGCTGTTTTGTTTTGTCTAGTGTTTCGTCTCTTCTCTTCTCTGACTGCTGCTTTGCTGGACTCTTGAAAATACTGAAATGGAATTGATTAACTGGTCAATCAGCGCAATCGACAAGATTTTCTCACTAAGGAAGGGTGCCCGGGAGAACCCACCTGCCGGACGGGACCTTTGCCGCAGGAGTGCGTGAGGGACGCATGGAACAACTGGCAAGTCCTGTGCCTGGAGGCTCTGTCCGTGGAGGATGCGGAAGATTTATACATGATTGGATTATTGATGGCGGGGTTCCTATTCTTTGGCTTTGGGATTGCCCTGACCTATCGGAAGATTGGTAAGACAGCTGCAAGCAAATTCACCCAGCCGCTGTCTGTGGAAATTAAAGAATGCTTGGGGTTGTGTGTGACCGTCTGAAGGAATTAGATCAGAAAGTGATAGGAATTGAGGAACTGAACCGTAATAACGCAGTCCGGACTGCGGATACGCAGGGTAGAGTGGGCTCTATCGGGGTCAGATCGGTGAACTTTACGGACTGTAACCGGTCTGGCCATGAGGCTGGGACGTAATGTCTAGGGAAACTGCACAGACCGGACGCGAATGCTGAGGACCAGATCTGATTGATTGATTATGATCCGGACAAATTACCGAAGATCATCAAATGGATTAAAAATAATAAATTGTATTTGCCTGACCTAATCAACTAGCCCAACGAACCTCACTTGGTCCCTATCTCTCGGTTGGGAGGTCAGCCGGGCAGCTGTCTGCTATCTTCCCCTGTGCACTGCCTTATCTCCCTTCAAGGACAAACCATAGAACTGAACTCGAAAACATCTGAAGTTATGGCTAACATTCTCACACAACACAATCTCAGACTCACTCGCACCATACACAACCTACCCGATCCCACCCCCCCCTCCAACCGTCTGCCTGTTTATCTATCTCCTCTCCCACTCCATACAAAAAATCCCATCACGTGACCACGTGTACTGTGTCATGTTTATGTTTATGTTTATGTTTTGTTGTGTTTGCTATGTAATGCTTGCTAAATTGCATTCTTGTATTTCTGGAGAGCGTAGGGCGGCGCCTGAATAATCGGCTGCGGCCCGGAGGCTTGCTCCAAACTTCATTTCGTTATACTGTACTTGTACATGTGTAATGACGAATAAACTTCAACTTCAACTTCAACTTCATCATTGTTATGTTCTGTTACAGTGTCCTTCACTATTCGCATGGTGATGGTGGCGATAATGACGATGACTGCGATGATGATGATGATGGTAATGATGATTCATACCCTGGTTGTTAATCTGTAAAGTCCGGATTTGTCTAACTGGAATCTGTTTCTTTCGGAAAAATTCTCTGACCTCCAGACGAGCATCTACAGTCACATGATCTACAGAGAGAAAGAGAAAAAGAGCAAGACAGCTGAAGGGTCAGTGTGTACTGATTTTTTTAATGTAAAATATATGTGTGTATATATATATTTATGTATGTATGTATATATATATATATATATATATATATACATATACCACTCATGTTGCTGAGAAGGTGCACAGTGGTTTTGGGGATTCCTGGACCTGAACATGAAATACAAAATACAGCAAACTTCAGCCATTTTTGCAAAGCAGAATGAGGCTAATATAGGAAAAAATCCAATGTGATGGTGTGAGCTAGAGCTGCACGATCTTGATTCAAACACTGACTAAATGATAATGATTTGGCTATGTCTGTACTTTGACTACGATCACAGCGAACGCTCAGATCTGTGTTTGCGCTGCCGCTGATCCAGAGAGCCAGATTGTATAGATATGAAACGGATTCACAAACTGTGTTTTTACCAAAACAGTATCATTATTTCTGTCACAATAATTCAAATCATCACAGAAGTACTGGGATAAAAGTTTATAGTTCGGATATATATTGTATATATATATTGGATATATAGTGTGTGTGTGTGTGTGTGTGTGCGTGTGCCAATCATTTACCCCTGCAGTTCAGCAGTACAGCCCGTCCGTGTGGACTCAGTGAGGCTTCATAGAATGAACAGTGAGGTTTGAACAAAGAGCAGCTCAGGCACTCGCGATGGAACGGATCCACCGTGCTCACCCTGGAGGTCAGAGGTCACACTGCTGTAATGTGAGGCATTCAGGAAGAATAAAAACAAGGAAGTGTGTCAGCAGTGTGTCTGACCTGTACAGGTGCCTGTGACTGAATCCAGCCTCATTACTGAGAAAATATCTGCATGAAAACACACAGCACGTTAGACATCTGATAGGCTTTTGCGTGTTTGTGTGTGTGTGAACCAGTGACTCACACTGTGTCGCTGTGTTCATCGTAGGTTAGGATCTCTGTGACCTCCCAGGTGCCTGAGGTCAGGTGACGCATGCTGACCTCTTCATCTTCAGGCTGAAAGCAGAATTATGCCCTTTTTCAAAGTCGTGATGTTGTTTTTCGGCTCTACTAGATGTTTACCCCTCAACTACAGGTTTGTGAACTTTTATACCTGTTCTGACATCATTGCGAGGTGTCTAAAGGATCCGTGGCCTCCGCTTCTGAGGGGTGATGTCACGAAAAACGTTGCTCCATCTTTAGAGAAAACTGGTTTTTCATTCTGCTCCAATCAGATGAGAGCATCAGGTTACAACTCAACGTCTTGTTTGAGGTAAATAAATATGGTAAAGTGTAGTGACATAATCTTACCTGTCTGTCGATCCACTTGTCTGATGTCATGACATGCTTCTGCAATGAGAGACCAAAACCAATATTTATACGTGTTTGCATACATTGTGCAAATGTGTGTGTGTCAGGGTTGTGTGCCATTCAGAATTGAATTGAGATGCCTTTTAAATTCCAATTCATTTCCTGAATTTGAATTGAAGTTGCAACCAGGATGAAGAATTGCAATTCAAATTTGAATGCGAAGAAGTAGATTTAAAATGAATTGAATATATACACCCATCAGGCATAACATTATGACCAGGTGATGTGAATAACGGATTATCTCTTCATCACACGGTGGTGGGCCGCCAGGGCCAGCAAGGCCTTCTCTGCTGGCCTAATTTCTATCAGAATCAATGACTTAAATTTTTATATATTTTTCCATGAATGTGTGTTAAATTATTCCCAGTAGTCTATTTTCTTAATTTCATAGCTTTTCTCTCGGTTGCGCTGCTTCCCGTAGTGTTTGCTTATGTTAGAGGTTTTATCCAATCATATTTCAGGCATCATGTGTTGCCAGGGTCAAAGAAATCTGCCTTGAGGCCTTCAGGATCAAACTGTGTGCTTTGACCAATCAGATAATCACTCAGATTTAAACAGCCAATCAGATTTCGAGATGGCGTTCCCGGGGCCATCTAGCAGGCGTAAAATAACGTCGGCATTTTCACGTCCTTTGATTGGATTGTCAGAGAGCGTACTAACTAGTGGCCTAGTCAGTATAACTAGCAAACCGCACAAAATAAAACATCTGTAGTTTTAATAGTGTTTTTTTCAAACCCTCCGGCTAAAAATGAACTAACTGCTATCACTGATTTTAAGTCCCACAGATCTCCTTGATTTATTTGAGAGCTGCACACATTGGCATGTTTTGTGTACAAATAATCATAGTGAGTAGGCTATAATGCATTTTACTTACACTCACCTAAAGGATTATTAGGAACACCATACTAATACTGTGTTTGACCCCCTTTCGCCTTCAGAACTGCCTTAATTCTACGTGGCATTGATTCAACAAGGTGCTGAAAGCATTCTTTAGAAATGTTGGCCCATATTGATAGGATAGCATCTTGCAGTTGATGGAGATTTGTGGGATGCACATCCAGGGCACGAAGCTCCTGCTCCACCACATCCCAAAGATGCTCTATTGGGTTGAGATCTGGTGACTGTGGGGGCCATTTTAGTACAGTGAACTCATTGTCATGTTCAAGAAACCAATTTGAAATGATTCGAGCTTTGTGACATGGTGCATTATCCTGCTGGAAGTAGCCATCAGAGAATGGGTACATGGTGGTCATAAAGGGATGGACATGGTCAGAAACAATGCTCAGGTAGGCTGTGGCATTTAAACGATGCCCAATTGGCACTAAGGGGCCTAAAGTGTGCCAAGAAAACATCCCCCACACCATTACACCACCACCACCAGCCTGCACAGTGGTAACAAGGCATGATGGATCCATGTTCTCATTCTGTTTACGCCAAATTCTGACTCTACCATCTGAATGTCTCAACAGAAATCAAGACTCATCAGACCACGCAACATTTTTCCAATCTTCAACTGTCCAATTTTGGTGAGCTTGTGCAAATTGTAGCCTCTTTTTCCTATTTGTAGTGGAGATGAGTGGTACCCAGTGGGGTCTTCTGCTGTTGTAGCCCATCCGCCTCAAGGTTGTGCGTGTTGTGGCTTCACAAATGCTTTGCTGCATACCTCGGTTGTAATGAGTGGTTATTTCAGTCAAAGTTGCTCTTCTATCAGCTTGAATCAGTCGGCCCATTCTCCTCTGACCTCTAGCATCAACAAGGCATTTTCGGCCACAGGACTGCCGCATACTGGATGTTTTTCCCTTTTCACACCATTCTTTGTAAACCCTAGAAATGGTTGTGCGTGAAAATCCCAGTAACTGAGCAGATTGTGAAATACTCAGACCGGCCCGTCTGGCACCAACAACCATGCCACGCTCAAAATTGCTTAAATCACCTTTCTTTCCCATTCTGACATTCAGTTTGGAGTTCAGGAGATTGTCTTGACCAGGACCACACCCCTAAATGCATTGAAGCAACTGCCATGTGATTGGTTGATTAGATAATTCCATTAATGAGAAATTGAACAGGTGTTCCTATTAATCCTTTAGGTGAGTGTACATTTTTTTATATCTTACAGTCAACCCTGGGCTGGCTAATCCATGCCCCGGTTTTTCCGTGATGAATGTTTTTTTTTTTCTTGTACATTTATGATCAAATTTTTTTATTATTATTATTTTCGTTACTAATATTACATTTTCATACTGTTAAAATCACAAGTTTTGTCGGTTTAAATCAATTTTAATGAAAAATGTATTATCTTTGAACCTCACCTGAAATAAATTTGTAATGTTGGTAAGATTTTTCAAGAACCATTTATGCTGTTGCTTTTTCTTTCCTGTAGAATTTGCACAAAAAAAACCCACACAATTTGGGAGAACTCAAAAGGTAGCTAAATGCACAGAAAACACGAGATGCGTGAAAGGAGACTTGTTGAATTGTGTTAATTGGGTTCCCTGTGTTAATAATTGTTAAATTATTTAATAATTTAATAATTCATTGTCAAAGCAACGCCCTGTTATACTGCGTTTCTGTATAATATTAATGGTTTCTATATCCGTGGCTTCATGATGACTGTATTAAGAGGTGAATTAATTCAGGTAGGATACCACTGAAGGCCTAGGTGTGAATTGCACGGCCCGCCACTGTCATCACGGCTCATTGTTAGTGGGTGGGATATATTAGGCAGCAAGCGAACATTTTGTCCTCAAAGTTGATGTGTTAGAAGCAGGAAAAATGGGCAAGTGTAAGGATTTGAGCGAGTTTGATGAGGGCCAAATTGTGATGGCTAGACGACTGGGTCAGAGCATCTCCAAAACTGCAGCTCTTGTGGGGTGTTCCCGGTCTGCAGTGGTCAGGATCTATCAAAAGTGCTCCAAGGAAGGAACAGTGGTGAACCGGCCACAGGGTCATGGGCGGTCAAGGCTCATTGATGCACGTGGGGAGCGAAGGCTGGCCCATGTGGTCCGATCAAACAGACAAGCTACTGGAGCTCAAACTGCTCAAGAAGTTAATGCTGGTTCTGATAGAAAGGTGTCAGAATACACAGAGCATCTCAGTTTGTTGTGTATGGGGCGGCATAGCCGCTGACCAGTCAGGGTGCCCATGCTGACCCCTGTCCACCGCCGAAAGCACCAACAGTGGCACGTGAGCATCAGAACTGGACCACGGAGCAATGGAAGAAGGTGGCCTAGTCTGATGAATCACGTGTTCTTTTACATCACGTGGATGGCCGGGTGCGTGTGCGTGGCTTACCTGGGGAACACATGGCACCAGGATGCACTATGGGAAGAAGGCAAGCCGGCGGAGGCAGTGTGATGCTTTGGGCAATGTTCTGCTGGGAAACCTTGGGTCCTGCCATCCATGTGGATGTTACTTTGACACGCACCACCTACCTAAGCATAGGACAAACAAGTCCGATCCATGGAGGCCCCACCTCGCAACTTACAGGACTTAAAGGATCTGCTGCTAACATCTTGGTGCCAGATACCACAGCACACCTTCAGGGGTCTAGTGGAGTCCACGCCTCGACGGGTCAGGGCTGTTTTTGGTAGCAAAAGGGGGACCAACACAATATTAGGTCATAATTTTATGCCTGATCGATGTATATATTATATACCAGATGGTTCAGAATAGCAGAAAAAGCTCCGCCTTCTAAATAAAAGAGCCAATCATAATTTTTAAAGTTATTGCATCTCCTGTAGCTTATGACTGCACATGTGCATTGGCTGGTCTAGCCTGAAATATAAGCTTTTTTTAAATGGTGTTTGAGGATAAGAAACAACATTTATGGGACAGATCATGTCAGCTTTCATTGCTGATTGCATCATATGTTTTCAAATGTGTTTGGCAAGCAGTTGAGTAGTTGGTCGCCAATGTGGCCACTGAGTGAACTGACTTTCAGTAGACAAATAGATAGACCCGGATGGAAGAACACTTATTTTCAGAGAATGCTCCTGTGTTTAATTTCTCTGAGTACTGCAGTTACTTGTTGTGGCCGATTCAATTCAAATTCCTAATGAATGGTGTGTTTGAGAGACGCGGCGGCGTAAGCTCACCACCACACATTTCCCCGTGTGTGTGTAGCACAGCGTGAGTATGGAGGCGTTCTGAGGACGGTTTAACCAGCGTACAGCGAGACAATCGTCTGTTACCCACCGCACCATGCTGATATAGAGCTCACTGCACAAACACACACGCGACAGGCTGTCAGCTCAAACATTATGAACATCTTAAGGTTTAGAAGGGAAGAGAATATACAGTTGTACAGTACAAACATTATTATTGTCTATGGAAAGTCCTCATAAAACACAAAAACCCAACGTGTGTGTGTGTGTGTGTGTGTGTGTGTGTGTGTGTGTGTGTGTGTGTGTGTGTGTGTGTGTGTGTGTGTGTGTGTGTGTGTGTGTGTGTGCGTGTGCTTTTGCGTGTGAGTGTGTACATGTTTGTGTGTGTAGTACCTTCTCTGTAAGCCATCGGGATGCGGGAGTTGTGTAGTGGGTGTGGATCCGTTCACACTGACCACATACAGTGTCACTTCAGGATTCACCTGTCCAGCCTGTTGCACACACAGTGAAAGGAAGTGAGATTCTCGGTCACAGCCTAACCCAACTCAACAGCCAGTGAGCTGATTTTGAGAAGGGATCTGTACACCAGTGACTAAGAACAAACAGAGCCTGGTTAAAACCAGTACAGCAAAGTATGAGATCCAGATCCAGTGAGTCGGTTCATCACGAGCTGCTAACCTTTTCTAAGATACACATTCAACAGTTTGAGGCAGACAGGTGTGCCAGCTTACCTTCGGGTATGGATACTGTTGCCCGCGAGGGTAAAGCATCCCTGTGAAACGCGGCAGCTGCTCTCTGGGTACAAGAGTGTCATTGATGGTAAGAAACGCCAGACTGGAGCCTGATGGAGACCACCAGTGAGCAACAGAAGAATGCAAAACTTCCTCTAATAGCCAATCAGAGACACAGCAAACATTACGGTCAGACTCATTAAAATGATAGTAGCGGCATGGCTTGTGTTGTGGTGTGTTACCCTCATAAAGCCAGTCCGTTATTCCATTAAATATGAGGCCATCTCGCCCCGATGACGTCAGTCTTAGAGAACTGCTCTTCACTTCTGGCTGATAGTAGATATTATTCTCAAATACGTATACCTGAGACAGAGAGAGAATGAGCTGAGAGTACGCCACGCTCATGGAGGAGAAAGAAAGAGAGCTTGGGTCCATAGCTGTCAGTCACTAAAGAGGGCCTATTATGCCCGTTTTCAAAGTCTTGATTTGTTTTTTCATGCTTGAATGTTCAAAAAACACATTATTTTCCCCATATTCTCCATTGTTGCGGCTCGTCCCTTCCCAGTCTGTCAGTAACGCTCTGTTTAGTTCCCGTCTCTATGAAGCCCCGCCTTCTGAAAAGCACACTGTGCTCTGATTGGTCGGCTGGATCAGTGTGTTGTGATTGGTCAAGCGCTTCCAGCGTGTTTGGGAAATTCACTGCCATTCTAAATAGAAAGAAGTTCTTTAAGAACTGAATTTTAATTTTTGTTTCACTTTAAATTTTTAAATTTTCACACAAAATTGTTAATGTTTCTGCACTGATTTTGTTCAACATTCAATTGGTTTCTTAATGTGTTAAAATTGCAATTTGAGTTTATTTTCAATGTAAAAGCCATCGTCTTGACTAGGATACAAAATATAAACACTAAAATGTTTTTTTCGTCTACCTCTTCCAATGAACCAGATATTAATATTACACCTGACTATATGAATGGTTAAGGGTTTATGAAACCCAAATGACACATACAGGTGTTTCAAGCCTTTCAGTTTTCATGTACACATGTTTGTCCAGCAGATGTCCTCAGTGCAGTGTTTTGTGAATCATTTTACATAGTACTTGGCTCCACTGATTTCAATCGAATGACTCCCAGCTTTAGTTTTCATTTCTTATTGCACTCTGACTGCAATTGAACTGAAATACTGTCAGTGACTTCAATGGCTGATTTAAATACGTATTCCAGTGGCACTTTACTCTTGGTTCTTACAAGACTGAGGCTATCTCTTCTATACATATACACTGTTCATGTGTGCTTGGTACACTGCACTATATATGGACAGTAAAGCTTTTCTGGCTCTTTCAGTTTGATCCGTTTCACATCAGCTGAATTTTGCTTGTTTGGTGCTGGTCTAGTCAGTGGATCAACATAGCGAACCCTAACAGCATGGTTTTTCTGAGGAAGCTGCTTGACCGTGGGTTTCTTGATGGTTAAGCTATAGATGATGGTTAAGCTTGGTAGGCGACCAGCACTTTTCAACAGGGTTGAAGTGTAACACAGACACACATAAGCTTGTGAATAATGGTTTTCCTGCTGTTTATATTCCAGTTACTGATTACCAAGTGAAGTCGTGAACCATACATAGGATAAATGAGCCATTGAATACTTCATTACAATACCAATACTTGAAGACTTGTAAAGATATAGGGTGCATCCCCCATTTAACCCTATTGTAATTGTTAGGATTTCCAAGGATCAGCATTCTCCCCTGAAAGTGATCGAGCTGATCAAACCGTAAGTCGTAGAGACTTGAAACTTTTAGGGATAGTAGTACTCACACCGCCACCAAAGCTCGCCCCAATCTGCAATTTTGCAAAGTAGTCCTAGGTTTTTTGTCCCATCAGAACCAAACCAGTGCAGAAAGATTCTCTGGAGTCTGATTATCAATAATTATCAATAACAAAAAAAGTCGAAATTTGGATTCACGTCCATGACAAGGCGGCAAAAGGTTCGAAGTGGGCATGGCCAGTTTTACTAAAACGCGTATCACTCTTGAATGAGGAAAGGTAATTTCACCAAACTTGGTACACCTATGTATGTGCTTGCATGAAAAGGGACGCTGCGACTGGCCACTTGGTGGCACTCTAAAATAAAAAAATAAAAACCCCACAAAAACATCTATAGCTACGCAACAGTCAGTCAGATTGACTTGAAAATGGGCATGCGGCATCTTGGTCCAAGGTGCTGTGATTGTCTACAAGGACATTTGCGTATCTCAATAAACACAGGCGACATCGACCAATGATTTTTGAGCGGCTGTCAGACAAGGTTAACAGAGGCCGATCGGAAAACAAAACTCACTGGGCCTGTTTGACTAACGGCCCTAGAGGCCTGTGAGAAATTCAAAAGAAATCAGCCATCGGGGGCGTCATCACGTTTTTCAGGTGCATAAAGGATTGTATAATACACAATTTCTCACACATGCACACAATATTCATACCATATGGTAGAACTCGTCATTCTGATCAACTTTGCCTCTAGGACCACTGCTGTCAATTGTATTGTTCGGTAAATAGTGGGGATTATTTGGAAAACTACTTTTGCAAACTAGTCTTAGGTTTCTCTCTAGGTCACTAATAAATTATTTTTTAAAAATTAACCTTTGGCATTTCGGTAGCTTTAACACGGTCATTTAAAAATGGATGTGACAAACAATACCTAAAAATCTTACTGTTAAAAATCTTTAAAAACCATATGTTTCCATAGTAAATTGCCTGTATTGGCTGTAAATGGTCTTTTCTATCTCTGATCTAGGTGGGTATAGCCTTAGTGAGTGTGCAAGTGTCTTTACAAGGCTAAATAAAACATAATACCTTTTATACATGTGCTTAAAGCACTTGAACCCCGACTAACAAAGACTTTATAAAAAGACGGTGCACTCATATGGGAGAAAGTGCAATGCAAAATATGGCGGAATAAGTACTGCCTTATAAATAAAAGAGCTAAAAGAGACAAAGGTGTTTTTTTGCCCACAAAATATCTCTAATGTGGCCGCACCTTCAGTCTCTGAGCTGACAGTGTTGTGTTGCTGTGTTTTACTCACCAGCTGTTGGTCGTGATTCCCCCATGATGCAAACTGTAGAACACAATCAGAGACCTCTGGAGGATTCAGTTCATGCACTTCCCTGCACGCACACACACACACACACACACACACACACACACACACACACACACACACACACACACACACACACACACACACACACACACACAAACATCACATAACAGCTCTCTTACGGTATGCACGTTACGTGTCTGTGTAGTCAAGTCAGCTTTATTTGTATAGCACTTTATACGATAGAAATGTATAATACCGTGTTTGTAAGTTGTAGATCAAGTAAGATGCCAGGTAGGAGTATCGATACACCTAAAAACAACACAAGACTAAGCGGAATAAGTGAAAAAAAAATATGCTAAACAAAACATTTATGTCTATACATGACTGAACACACTGCAAAAAATTATGTTCTTTCTTACAAGATACGTTTACTTGACAAGCAAAATTCTTAAGATTTTAAGTCTTAAAGTCTTAAAAATGTGTCAAAATTAAGTGAGTTTATGCTTTAAACAAGAACATGTATAATGCATTATATCTTTTCATTAATATGAAGCTAAAATGCATTATAATATTTGCAGATTCCTACGTCTGATATGGTTGTTCGTCCTGTGTTTTAATGCATTATACTTTCAAAAAGTGTAATAATAAATATATAAGTTATATATTGTATTATAACTGCGGTTTTAATTATTCATAAGATCATACAAGGCATAATTAATGCATTAAAATACTTTAAAGTAAAATGTTAGCAAGATATGTGCAAATGGGCAAATCTTGTTTTCCCTTTGAATTAAGTTACGTTAAGTTGAGTTAAGTTAAAAATCGGACACCACTGGCAGATATTTTTACTTGTTTGAAGCCAAAACTCACTTAATTTTGATAATTGTTTTCAGTAAACAAGATTTAATATCTTCAGTCACTTAATATGCTTCTTCAGTAGATGTGTCTTGATTTAAGAATGTTTAGATATACTGGAAAACAACAGAAAAACTGAGTAAAAGTTAGTTTTGCTTGATTCGACCTGTTGTTTTATATATATTTTTTGTGGCTTTTTTTATAAACAAAAGCTCTCGAGAATAATTGTGACCTCTGACCTTTCTGACATCATACGCCAGTAACACGTAGTTGAGGTCTGGTGACACGGCAAACTTGGAGGCCTTGAACTCTGCCTGTGTGAAAAACATTCTCGTTTAGAACGGATTATTGAATTATTCAGTACAGTGATGCTGCAGGAAACCAATCAAATGTTAGAAGGCTATCCTTCAACAGTCAACATTATGATGCTGTAGTGTGAGTTTAACAATTATAATTGTTAAAAATATTCATACTGAGAATAGTTGTTGTAGAAACTCAGAACACTAAGGACCCTATCACACACCTGGCCCAATGTGACGCCAGGCGATGCAAGTGTGTTCTGCTAGTCTTAACCCGACACAGTTCTCATGTTCACGTCCAGCTCCACGGTGTTTAAATAGCAAATGCACTGGCGCATCTGTTCACCCATGGGCGTCTGGTCTGAACACCAGGTGTGTTCAGGAGCATTGTTGAAGCGTTGCTATTGTGAGGAACTGAAAACCACTGACCATTGACCAACACAAACCTGCTCTAAAGTCAATAGCGCAGTATTTGTGTGTTATTTAAAGGGTGTGTTAGTAATATGAGCCTATAGGCAGTGCACAACACACACACACTCTGATTATTACACACACAGGAATGTGCAGCAGAACACACACACACATTTATAAATATTAAAAATAAAAGGATTCCTCTCTGGAGAAGCATTTAGTTTTTCCACTCCATGTAAATAGCGAATCTGCCATGGCACAAGCACAACTGGCTTTTAAAGGGAAAGGGAGATGAGACTCTGATTGGTTTATTGCCCAAAACACACCCATGACTCATTAAGAGACGAGACACAACCCTTTAGGACCATGTGCCTGGCACGCCGACCGTCTTTTCTGTCGTTAAGTGGATTCAGACTAAGTGCACCTGCGCCATGTGCTTTAGACCATGTGATCATTAAAATATGGCCCAATGACACTATGAATTTTCACAGTCTACTGACATTTGTTATGCCATCCTCTTTAAACATCACAATGCTCATGATAACAAAAACAGAAGTTCAAAGACAAAATTCTGAGGATGGATGCATACTTGTTTCTCTGGCGTAGGCCTACTTTTGTTACTGTATGGTATTAGAAAGATCTTTTCTGCAGTTTTCTCATTTGAAGAATTTGTTTCCATTGTATTACTCACAAAAGTGCTGTTTTTCATTAAAACCTCCATCTGATTGGTCTCCATTTTCAGCATCTTTAGATCTCCATCTCTGTCCCTGTAGATGAGCCGATGAGCTGAAGGAGAAAGACATTCACACAAACATACAGCACATACTGTGAACAGCAGCGTGACATTCTCCTATTATGGGCTTCTATTATGCTTTTTTCACATGTTCATCTTTCTTTAAAGTTGCTGTTTGAGCATGAAAAAGCTATGCTAAGTCCCTTAAATGCCTCCATTGTAGTCTTGAGTTTCTTCCAGGTATGAACACGTCACAATATTCCTCATTTAAATAATTCATATGCATAATAAAGAGGCGGGGCCTGGCTGAGTTAGTTAGTAGTGTGTTAAGTAGTGTGAAACCAAGCGGCAACCTCCCCCATTTCTCTTGAGGCCAGTATGGAAGTGACTTAAACTGCACTTCATTGACTGGCCACTAGGGACAGGCTCCAGAAGGGAGCAGAATCTCATTGAGCTCCATGTTAAAATGCCCAACTTTACAGCAGAATAAAACATGTTCACAGCCTGGGACAAACTGTGGTTTTGGTCTATACGGCTAATTTTGCCCTTCATGATAACTGTGAGGGGGGTGAATTTGTTTATAACTCATTCGTTTACATTATATAAAGTCTTAAAGTTCTGCATAATTAAGGGAGTGGCCACTTTGAGTGACAGGTGGATAGCCATTTATCCGCTGTCTGTTAGCCATCACGTCACTTCAGCTCCGCCCACATCCCACCTCTTTGCCCATTTTTTGTTATCTGGGCATGATGCGCTGCCAAGATGGCAACAGCCAGCTCGTCTCTACTCTTCAGAACTGCTCTTCAGAATCCTATGGGTGGAATCACTGACACTACATCCATATTTTTTTACAGTCTCTGGTTGAAACTGGCGGTTATGGTAAGGGGCGGGACATTTCCCAACCACGCTGGAAGCGCTTGACCAATCACAACACACTGATCCAACCGACCAATCATAGTACAGTGTGCTTTTCAGAAGGCGGAGCTTTAAAGAGACAGGAACTAAACAGAGCGTTACTGACAGACTGGGAAGAGAGGAGCCACAACAATGGAGAATATGGGAAAATAATGAAGATTCAAGCAGGAAAACCTGCTCTAGTAGAGCCAAAAACACAATCAAGGTCACAATAGGTCCTCTTTAAAGAGTCTACATATGAGTTTACAGCCTTGTGTGTCTATTTGACAAGTTTTACTAATGTACTGAGATTGAGATGGAGGTTGTGATTTGCGAGTGTGATCTTTCTCACCAGAAACCCACTGAGCTTGGAGATCATGATCCTGCAGCTCACTGGAGAAGAGGTCATCCAGGGTCAGACAGGATCCGAGACTGTGGTGAGCATCACCTGAGACCATTAACACAAATACACACACACTTGCATGAGCATGTTCAAGATAGTGGAGTGTGTAAGTTACAAATGGCACATAAGGACATTAAACACGTTTCTCGTGTCTTGACCTAGCATGTGCAATTTAAAGACTGATTCCTCTAAATGTCACTGGCTCGCCTTTGCTTTCTTAACATTATTAGCTAGACAGCACATTCTCCTGCTATGGAAACAAAATCCCCTCCAGCTTTTTATGACCGGCTGATAGATGTAATGAACTTCATTGACTTGTAAAAAATAAGGTATACGATAAAGGGCAACACTGATGCCTTTTTTATGATCTGGGATGCATTCATTATCTTAATTTTTTCCACTAAATCTCCAGTACCTTTATCCTGTTGTTATTATTGTAAAAGTTCAATAAACATAAAGTTTTTTTTTTTTTTTTTTTCATATCTGTGCTTTAAGAGTGCGTATTAGTACCTTAAAGGTTCATATCTGTGCTTTAAGAGAGCGTATTAGTACCTTTTCAGTTTTGTACCTTAGGGTACCACCCCAGTTACAGCAATGTACCTTTTTTTTCTGATAGTGTAGAGTTAAACAGTTGAGTTTTACCATGAGTGCAGCGGTGCAATGATATCACTCAGCGCCTGAAAATAGGTTAACTTCCATCAACATAACCAACATCCTGCTTACACAGAGAGTGTGCTGGGGACTATTTTCAGGCGCTGCGTAATATCAAGAAAAAGCATCTGCCAATGGTGTCAGAAACGTAATCCTGATTTTCCTGTGAATTAAGTTCATTTTTTTGAGCCATTGGCAAATATCTTTGCTTGTTTTCAGCAAAACCCCCCTCATTTTTCAGAAAGACTTAATATGTAAGAAATTTAGCTTCTCCAGTAAATGTATCTTGATTAAAGAATTTTTACTGGAAAAATACTGAGGATGAAAATCAATTACAGTTACGTAAGACATCAAGACATTTGTCAGGTTTTTGTCCTAAAAATGCTTTTGTGTGTATTTCTTAATTTCTTAAAACTTAAAAAAAGGAAATTGTTTGTCACTATTTTACACATTGTTTTGCTTGGTCAGTGTCTTTGTGGGTTTTTGGTTCTTTTCCTGTTGTAGGTTTACTTTAACTACTTTAGCTGTGCGTTTACTGGGAAATAATTGCATGCCTTAGACCGTTCGCAAACCAATCAGAATCAAGCATTCAGCCATGTGATATAACAATTAATACTTTTTTTCTTTATTTACAAACCTCAAAAGTGAGGTTATGCATGAAAAACCAGACATTTGGCAACTCTATGCGAATGAATGTGGAAACGCACAGACCTTTAGACAGCAGAAAGATGGACAGACCGATCAACGACAGCACAAACGCAATGACCAGAAGTGAGATTCCCACGCCCTTCCAGTTCATTTCAGAGGAAATAGTTCCCACATCCTGCAGAGAGAGAATAGGAGACATATTTCAACCTTATTAATCCATTTGATGGGTGTAGATAGCACACTAATCTTTAATCAGAACGTGTAGGTGACCATATAGACTGTTTTTGAGTCACTGACCCTGTTTACTTGCACAAAGACAGCTGATATAATCAGAACTCTGTGTCGTGTTAACAGCTTATTCAGAAGATCCACTGTAATTGGTTTCTGTGGGTCTTAAAAAGTTTACCCTTCTGCAAATTAAAGCCTTAAAAAGTTCTTAGTGTGTAAATTTTTCAGAGAACATGTCTCCACTGCTCTAGAGTCCAGTGGCGGCGTGCTTTACTCCACTGCATCCCACGCTTTGCATTGCACTTGGTGATGTAAGGCTTGGATGCAGATGCTCGCCCATGGAAACCCATTCCATGAAGCTCTCTACGCACTGTCCTTGAGCTCATCTGAAGGCCACAGAAGTTTGGAGGTCTGCAGCTATTGACGCTACAGAAAGTTGGTGACTTCTGCGCACTGTGACCCTCAGCATGCGCTGACCCCGCTCTGTGATTTTACGTGGCCTATCACTTCGTGGCTGAGTTGCTGTTGTATAGTGTACATAACATTAGTGGTCAGAAGTGATGTCCGGAGGAGATATTTGTCTTTAATTACCCTTGAGAGAAAAACAAACGCTAAACTCGGTTAAGGTATTTATCTGACTGAAAACTATTTGGCAAAAAAACTAACTAGCTACAGGTTTTATTTTACTATGCAGAAAAATGCATAGAAAAACAAAAAGCTGACAGGAAAAAGCAAACATAATTAGTTATTAATATTCTGTTGGTTCTCTCATGTTCATAATTTTCTTTGAATGACAGCCTGGGCCAGATAAATGAATCGACTCCAAGCACAACTACGCAACATGCTTATACAATCCTTGAATAAAGGGGCAAATGTCAATTTTCCTAGACTGGACATCACTTTTGGCCACTATAGGAATGTTTGTACAGACCTTACTTGAAAAATATTATGTATGCAAATTTATTAACTAATTTTATGTCAGATGAATATCTCATGATGCACTTTGGTCATTTTTTTAAATATAGTTTGTTGTGCTCACATTTATTGACCCAAATATACAGTATTATTTACTTCGAAACGTTGAAAGCACTGCTGTGTGTGTGTGTGTGTGTGTGTGTGTGTGTGTGTGTGTGTGTTTAGTCTGAATCTGACTGCCTTTGTTCTATTTTTAATTGCATTCTGAACACTATTTATTTATGGAAATGACAACCCTGTACAGCTCAGTTTTGTCTCTCTTGGATTCTGTCAGAATGAGTCAAACTTTGAATTAATGCGTCTGATAAACTAACACATATTTCATTTCATTTCATTTCAGGATGCAGACATACTCATAAGCCAAAGTCAAAATCAGTTCTAGGATTTAGGGCATGAGGGCCATGATATTACTTAAGATATACTGGGTATTATGCCATCATTTGTTTCGTTATATAACTTCAAAACAAATAAAGCCACCTATTCACTAAACGTCATTTTGTCCAGACAAGTAAAATTCAGTGTTATGCCTTTGAGCAGGAATACAGTATGTACAGTAGTGGCCAAAAGTGATGTCCGACCTTTATTCAAAATGTGTTATATATTTTCTATTTTATATAAGCATATTGCGTAGTTGTGCTTGGACTCGATTGTTTAATTAATGATAATAACGCAATTAAACATGACAAATTGTGGCAACATAATTTTTATCCAGACTGTCAAAGAAATTATGAACGCATGGAAAAACAGGAATATTAATAACTGATTATGTTGTAGTCATTGTATGCTTTTCCTGAGCTTTTTGTTTTCCTAGGCATGTTTTGCATAGTAAAGATTGGCAGATAAATACCTTAACCACCCTCTAACAAACAATGGATTAAAAACAACACAAATTGGGTAGGTTTTACCCCAAGGGCTGGGTTAATATAGGACAGTACACATGTTGGGTTCATTTTACCAAGCATAATGGGTTGATTTGTTTTTACTAGCATGATAGTTGATATATTTATTTTACAGCATATTTTAAATAATTTTTAATGCACATTGCCAACATTTAAAGCTCGTTTAACAAATATTAGAAGTAGAAATGAAACATTTAGAAGTAATTGGAGTGTGATGGAGCAGTCTCTGTTGTCCCGTTTCACTGTAACGGCGCCGGATCTCGTGCCGGAGCTTGTGTCGTGTTCAGCGGAGGAACTTCTGACTTCAGACCGCCGCCCTGCGTTTCTCTCGTAGACAAAATATGCGGTGACTGACTCCATAACCTGTCCATAAACATGCAGTGTACAGCTCTGAGGACATATTTTAACATCATAAGTATTTATATTCTGTATCTTTTTTAATAAAATCATACAATCTTATGCAAGGCATCAGGAGTTTCCATCACGCAAAAAGACGCGACACTCGTTTAGGCGACTCACATCGCACCCCTGTAAGTTGCTTTGCATAGAAACGATACACAGCACAATAATGAATTTATAGATGAGATAAAATATACACAAACCTGCGTTTTACAGAAGACATGCACCAATGTGACAGAGCGCCACTGCTCTCTCCTGAAGAATTGCAATAAATAACTCAACCCGTCTGACCCGGGATCAGGGTAACACACAAACTACCCAAACGCTGGGTCGTTACGTCTGACCCGGGATCAGGGTAACACAAAAACTACCCAAACGCTGGGTCGTTACGTCTGACCCGGGATCAGTGTAACACAAAAACTACCCAAGCGCTGGGTCGTTTACGTCTGACCCGGGATCAGTGTAACACAAAAACTACCCAAACGCTGGGTCGTTACATCTGACCCGGGATCAGGGTAACACAAAAACTAGCCAAACACTGGGTCGTTACGTCTGACCCAGGATCAGGGTAACACAAAAACTACCCAAACGCTGGGTCGTTACGTCTGACCCGGGATCTGGGTAACACACAAACTACCCAAACGCTGGGTCGTTACGTCTGACCCGGGATCAGGGTAACGCACAAACTACCCAAACGCTGGGTCGTTACGTCTGACCGGGATCAGGGTAACACAAAAAACTACCCAAGCGCTGGGTCGTTACGTCTGACCGGGATCAGGGTAACACAAAAACTACCCAAACGCTGGGTCGTTACGTCTGACCCGGGATCAGGGTAACACAAAAACTACCCAAACGCTGGGTCGTCGCGTCTGACCGGGATCAGGGTAACACACAAACTACCCAAACGCTGGGTCGTTACGTCTGACCCGGGATCAGGGTAACACACAAACTACCCAAACGCTGGGTCGTTACGTCTGACCCGGGATCAGGGTAACACAAAAACTACCCAAAGCGCTGGGTCGTTACGTCTGACCGGGATCAGGGTAACACACAAACTACCCAAACGCTGGGTCGTTACATCTGACCCGGGATCAGGGTAACACACAAACTACCCAAACGCTGGGTCGTCACGTCTGACCCGGGATCAGGGTAACACAAAAACGCTGGGTCGTTACGTCTGACCCAGGATCAGGGTAACACACAAACTACCCAAACGCTGGGTCGTCACGTCTGACCCGGGATCAGGGTAACACACAAACTACCCAAACGCTGGGTCGTCACGTCTGACCCGGGATCAGGGTAACACACAAACTACCCAAACAGTCAAACATATACCACCAAACATATATAAGATTTTTAGAGTGCAGGTTTAGTGTTCTGTTCTTCCCTCAAATATCAAATATTTTCCTTATATTTGAGTTTGTAGGGTCATTAAAAACCAATATCCCCTTTTGGCCACTGCTGTATTCCTTCAACACAATCTCAGCACAAATACGAACAGATTTTGTCTTTTGTTTCAGTCTCCGCTGGCATGAAGGCTTAACGTGACGTTAGTGATCGGCAGGAGATTAAAGTTAGTGAGTTTAACTCTAATCTCAAGCGACTCAGACGTAATACAGACAGATACATTCTTCAGCATAAAGCTTTAAACCTTAATGACAGGAGCTTTTAAAAACTGATCTGCTCTTCTTGGCCCTTATGAATGTGTATTTTTCATTACAAACAGCATCAATAAATACATGTATAAACACACACACACCCTTGCAGGTTCCTTCATGCTCTACATTTAGATGCACTCAGTAAGTTTGAGAGAGTCTCATGAATGATTGAATGAAAGTCCTCTGACGTCTCCCTCGAGACCTGCCTGCCCTTCATCCAGTTAAACCTTTAATCTGCAGAGCGCTTTAACCTACTGTAACATGAGCTATTTTATTGTGTGCTGATCTTAAAACTAACCATGGTGGCAAAGTAACCCTAGTAACCGTGCAGAGACAGGGATTACTACTGCTCAAAGGTTTGGGGTTGGTAAGATGTCATAATGTTTTGAAAGAAGTCTCTTCTGCTCACGAGGCTGCATATACGTGATCAAAAATACAGTAAAAATTTTAAAATATTATTACAATTTCAAATAACTGTTCTCTATGTGAATGTATAGTAAAGTGTAATTTATTCCTGTGATCAAAGCTGGATTTATCATCATTACTCCAGTCTTCAGTGTCACATGATCCTTCACTAATCACTCTCATATGAGGATTTGCTGCTCAATTATTATTATTGGCGCTTAATTATTAATAATGGTTCTTATATAAATTAATTTTTAATTTTTTATTAGGGCTATCAAATTAATCGCATCCAAAATAAAAGTTTGTGTTTACATAATACATATGTACTGTATATAATTTTGTTTATTTGAATACATGTATATATTTAAGAATATATATATATATATATATATATATGTGTGTGTGTGTGTGTGTGTGTGTGTGTGTTTCAATAATTTATCTTGTATATAAAAATAAATAATATAAATATAACACGTGTGTGTGTGTGTATATATATATATATATATATATATATATATATATTTTTTTTTTTTTCTTAAATATACATGCATGTGTGTATATTTACATATTATATGCACAAACTTTTATTTTGGATGTGATTAATCATTTGACAGCACTAATATATATATACACACACACACACACACACACACACACACATTTTGTCAGGATTGTTTCATTAATAAAAAGTTCAAAAGAAAAGCATTTATTTGTCATAGAAAACTTTTGTTACATTATAACTGTATTTACTGTCAATTTTTTATCAATTGAATGTGCCCTTGCTGAATAAAAGTATTAATCTAAATGATTAAATGCAAGTATTTAGCTCTTATGAATTACAGAACTCTAGTTTATAAAATGGACATTATCCAGTATATCTGTCTGTAATCCATTTAAAGAAAAACAATTATTTATATAATTTTTCTATATATCCTAATAATTTGTTAACGTGTATTCATTACTTCAATGAGCTCATTGTTTCTGCCTTATATTAATGCATTGTTAGCTAACTTCATGATTTGTATATGTAGATTTCTGAAATGCATAACTCTAAATTTCTCATGCATTTTCTGTAAAGCTGCTTTGAAACGATATGCATCGTGAAAAGCGCTGTACAAATAAATGTGAATTGAATAATTCGGATTGCTGTCGAAAAAGTTTCAAATCTATATTAAACTTCAGCGTGGAGCAGTAGTTGCGCGCAGTCAGAATCACCACACTAGAAACAGCCTTGATCGTCTCTATTGCACATAATGATGAGCAGAACTCTTCCTCACCTTCACATCGATAGATGAGCGCCTGTGGCACTGGTTGGACACTCCAGCTGTCTGATTCATGTCTTCTTCTTGTTTCCAGTGGTGAGTGAAGTGGATGCTGCTGCAGATGCTCCGAGTGTGTTATCCAGACGCTCCGCCGCTGCAGCTCTCCATCAGGATCCAGCTGCACGTCACTGATGCACCAGATGCAGAACCATCTGTCTGTCAGAGCGCAGAATCACCATAAACATCAGTCTGCTGGATTATGACAGTGCGCTCAATGATTTACACAAGTAGGACATTGGCCAACAAGCAGACACGAACTAAAAAAATGAGTTGAAGCGAAACAGTTTCTACTTAATTTAATTACATGATTAAATACAGTACTGGCCAAAAGTGATGTCCGGAGGGGATATTTGGTTCAATTGAACATGTAGGGTCATTAAAATATCAAAATATGAGGAAAAGACTTTTGTTCATCTTTGGAACACAAATGAAGATCTTTTTAATGAAATCCGAGAGTTTTGCATCAGCGAGAACCAATGAGGTTCATTCTCGTGTTACGCATCACGTTTGAGCTTCAGCAAGAACCAATGAGGTTCATTCTCGTGTTACGCATCACGTTTGAGCTTCAGCGAGAACCAATGAGGTTCATTCTCGTGTTACGCAGCACGTTTGAACTTCAGCGAGAACCAATGAGGTTCATTCTCGTGATACGCATCACGTTTGAGCTTCAGCAAGAACCAATGAGGTTCATTCTCGTGTTACGCATCACGTTTGAGCTTCAGCAAGAACCAATGAGGTTCATTCTCGTGTTACGCATCACGTTTGAGCTTCAGCAAGAACCAATGAGGTTCATTCTCGTGTTACGCAGCACGTTTGAGCTTCAGCAGAACCAATGAGGTTAGATAGACAAAAAATATTTTGAAAACCAGATATAGTCCTGCACACTATCTATAAAAGCGCAGTGTTTTGGTCCCATGACCTTCAACAGGCATACACGTGTATGAAGGTCATGGGACCGAATGATTATAACAGTCCCTCCAGTTTTTCCGCAATTCTGCAATCGCTGAATACAACGCAAAATCAGTAAAAATGTCGCATTTTTTTGCAATCCTGCATAATTTGCCATTTCAAAATAGGCACAAAAAAAAAAAAATACTATTATCTAATTGAACTCTCTCTAATTTATTTAAAGCTGTAATGCATTGTGAGGATAAAGACACTGTGGTGCATGCACAGTGTGTGGTCTGTGTGAAAGTGAATCTTTCTCACCTGCCGTCTCGCACAAGTGCCAAGGACAGGCGAACTGATTACTCAAGATGGACGAATGACCAAATAAAAGTATGATATGCCCGATAACACACAAAAAAAGAGTTAATAAAAGCGTTTTATACCACGAACTCAATTTGCTACTGACACACGGACCAATGTCAGACTGGCTGTGGATTCTGTGCACGCGTTTGCCGCCTGCGCTCGCGAGTGTACAGAAATGTGTTCTGTTTATAGGCTTCTTGCCCTTGAACAATCAAAATCATATACACACATAATTCTGCCTGAATGTCCGTCTTGGCGGTTATGTCTTGAGTGATAAGTTTGGGACGTGTGACGGCATTGGCTCCACGCATTACTGTAGGTTTTCAAAGTGAAAGCAACCTAATATAGCCGATACCCAAACAACAACAACTGGACAACACAAACCGTAGCTACTTAAACTAAAGCACTGTTTGTATCTGTATCTTTATGTTGTGTTTATTTGTCCTCCTATCATTTGTTTATTAGTTCTTATTTTATTACTGACTGTTTATTTGATTAATTGAGAACTTTTTACTTATATTAGGCAATTGCTTATTGCTGTGATTTACTTTACTCAGTCATATTTCCCACCCTAAGTGATCGTGTTATTAAAGCTACAGTACACCACTGGACTAGCCTTCATTAGCAAGAGACCAAAATAAACCAGATCTGTGCATTTAGTTTGCTCTATTGTCATGTCTACTGTTGTGCATCTAACATAATACATAATATGGTAAATGTGGTATCCTAAGTATTTAAAAAAACGTTTCTGGAAATTACCACCACAATCAAGTCGTTTTGATTGCAAAAATCACAAAGAAATATTGCAAAATCCTGGAGGAACTGTTATAAAATAGTTAAAATAGGAGCCCGCTAAAAGGTTTTAAAGTAGGCCTACTGTTTCAGCTCAGCTCTTCAGCGCAGATAAATATGGCTTATATAAATGAATACATTAATAATACATGTAATTATTGCATTTTATGAAATAGCTTTGAAGAGCTTTATAGTGATTCTTATCACAGTTTAGGGCTTTTTTCCACCAGACGTCATCAAAGAACGGTCTAACCAGTTGTAAATGAGCTCTGTCACTGTAACACAAGGCCTCGTGTTTGAGATAACCTTTCTTTGCACTTTAGAGAAAACAGGAAGTTCTCGCTCTGCTTTTGGTTTGTTTGTCTGTGGGGTTTTCCACTTAAATTCAAACGCAAGAGCTCTGAACATAACACAAATTTCTCTAACAATCAATGCAAAAATACAGCAGTGATGTATGGAAGGGATATTTGTTTTTAACGACCCTATAAAATGTATTACACTGAGCTCGTGGAGGCGTGCAGTGGGCAGAGGAAATGAGTCACCAACACACACACACACACACACACACACACACGTTGGTGCAACTACATTATGAGGACATTCCATAGGCGTAATGGTTTTTATACTGTACAAACTATACATTCTATTCCCCTACACTGCCCCTACCCCTAAACCTACCCATCACAGAAAACATTCTGCATTTTTACATTTTTAATAAAACATTGTTTAGTATGTTTTTAAAGCTATTTTTATTATGAGGACACATGAAATGTCCTCATAAACCACATTTATGTTGTAATACCAGTGTAATACCCATGTCATTCTATAAATTTGTGTCCTCATAAATCACATAAGCACACACACATCATGGCATTATCCCTGGATAACTCTCGATTCACTATACGTTGGTGTTGTTCACATTATATGCACTTGTGTGCCGATTGCCAACAAAACACACAGATCTGATGCAGTTTAACTCACCGCCTGCGGTTTCCACTCATGACCAGGAACAAACACACACACACCTGCAGAACTCCGGAAACACAAACTGCATCCACTGTTCCCTTAACGCTGGGCTATTTGTGATGCTGAACGTCTCGGTTACGTATGTAACCCTCGTTCCCTGAGGAGGGAACGGAGACGTAACGTCAGTGACTGACGAATGGGGGTTTCGCCTAGAAGCCTATCATCTTCGAGATCTTAGAAAATGCCCAATGGCAGTGCCAATGCCATGGGCATGCGGAATTTGCATGCGTAACTCCGCCCCACTGCGTGGGTATATAAGGAAGTACGCTGGCACATCGCATTATGTTTACCTGCTGAGGAGCTAAGACTGAGCTCCAGCATTCCAGCGGAAGTGGCAGAGGGACATTACGTCTCCGTTCTCTCCTCAGGGAACGAGGGTTACATACGTAACAGAGACGTTCCCTTTCGTTCAGTCACTCCAAGTAATGTCAGTGACTGACGAATGGGGGTCCCAATGTAATCACGCCACTCGGCTGTCTTCCAGTGCCCTGCATAAGTGCGAGCTCCCTGTCGTAAGACTAGTACGGACGAAGGACTCCCACTTATCACAGAAATAACAAGGTACACTGGGAAGCATATTCCAGGAGGGACATGCGCCAAGATGCCTACCCGTAGGGAGGACTTAGTAATACACATATGACCCGCTAAGGGCTGCATATGGAAAGGTGGACTTTTAACCCCAGGGGTGGCAAGGTTGCCAAGGGAAAACACCTGCTCGAGGAGGCTTACGGTGGAAGTACACGTGTGGGTGTTGCCCGAGGGGGGAACCATGCACATGGAGGCACCTGGCCTGACACGATGGTCTGGGTGAGTGGGCAGACTTACTGGTGTCAGCGTTGACAGTGCTGGAGGAGCTCAGGGCTTCCGGGAAGCTCACCTGAGAAAATATTGCACGTATCCAGTCCGTGGATACTGGAGGGGTGCTTTGGGTCGCCGCGCCAGGTTGAAGCACCCTGTGGACACAGTTGCTTCACAACAGAGCTTTCAACCAGGGGAACCCCAGTGTACCCTTTAGCCGCAGCCCCATCAAGGGCAGAGAAGGTGGAGGAGGTCGCCGAACGGTCATGGGAAGACAACGGAGACTTCCAGGACCACATGACCTCCTCATGCACTTCCGGGAAGAAAGGTATTGGGGGCGTGGCCTGACGGTTGTCAGAATGTGCCACCCCCAAAAACCAAACATCCAACCCCGCAATCGCTCAGGCCGGGGCGGAGGGTTCCACTCCAACCCGAGACTCATGGCTGCCCAGGCAAGCATGGCTGTCAGCTCTGAGTCCGACTCGGACAATGCTGGCACACCCGAAGGCGGCAGCACAGCCGAATCATCATCCTCAAAGGACTTTAGCCCACCTTGTGTTGCGGCAACCGTCATCTCTTCGTCCTCTGCGTCACCAAACGAAAAACACAGGACAGCAGGAGCTGTGTTTTGCCGTCTGTGTGCACGGCGGGAGAGGTGCGCTAGAGGGGGGGGTGTGGGCTGAGGCATGAGCATCGGAGCTTTATTCCACACCGTCACCCTCAGGTCACCCTGGCCACCAGCCAAAGTGCCGCCTCGCGTGGAGACCACAGATTGGGATGTGGCAGAGGGGATTCTCGCTCTGGGACAGTTCACTGAGTCTCGACCGCAGCACAGAGATGGTCATGTTGCCGCAGTGAGAACATGACTCATCCACAAACACTGCCTGAGCGTGCTGCAAGCCCAAACACGTCAGGCAGTGATTGTGCCCATCAGAGGGTGGCAGAGAACAGCCGCACCCAGAAGCACACGGGCGTGAAAAGGACATGCCACGTGTGACTCTTTTGTGAGAGGAAGCCTCGCAAACGATGCCGAAGTACCCAGGGAAACGCACACCAGCTGTATGCAGACCACTGCACAGATCAGCAGGCAGGAAGTATGCGATCGCTGGAATGCGCCGTAACACCAACACCGACTGGAAAGCTGCTCGTCTCGAAGAAGCTGACAAATTTAACTCAGAAGGCTTTGCTAAGTGAAGAGTAGGTACCCTTGGCTCTGAAGCAGAAACATAATGCGATGCCAGCGTATTTCCTTATATACCCACACAGTAGGGTGGAGTTACGCATGCAAATTCCGTATGCCCATGGCATTGGCACTGCCATTGGGCGTTTTCTAAGATCTCGAAGATGATAGGCTTCTAGGCTTCATGACGTTACTCGGAGTGACTGAATGAAAGGGAACAAGGTGATCTTTCCCTCACACCAGAAACACACTTCTTTAGTGACATTGTTGATCTCGTGGTCTAAAAACACAATGGCAGCGCCGCCAACGGCTCCCGTAACCCGAACGAAGCTTGTTGATGGGTGCGCTCTTGCTCTCGCTCTGGTTGGTGTGTGTGTGTGTGTGCTCATCTGGGAGAAGTGCCTATACAAGGAACTCCACCCTTTATGATGTCATACAGGGTCATACGCGAAAAAAACTTTCAGAAAAAAGGTTTCCTTTTTGAAACCCTGAAGGAGTGTATTTGGCACATGTAGCGTATGGACGGTGCTCATAAATGATCAACGGACCAATACTTTGATTATTTATAATGACTCAAGCAAGACCGGCGCCGTGAAGTCTACAGACTGACAGGTTAACAGTGCTAAAAGGACACAAACCATGCTCGGGCAGCCCATGAGAGACCATTATAAAAAACAACCCCCACCTCACACATACCAAAGGACATCCGAACAGATTATATGACTTTTAACTTGGTTATTTTTCATTTTAGGTGTGTTGTGGTCCCTGTATGTATGCATGCTTTTTGTTATAACCATTTTAGATGTGTTTTGATAGGTTAGAAACTTATAGCCAGTGAATGCGTAAGGAAGAATGACGTCAATCCTCGCCGTTCCTTTAACTCTTAAGTTAAACTCCCCATGCTTGGTCTCGAAATCTTTGTCTCGCAATTTGTAGGCCGGCTAGGTGTGTTGTGTGGTACTACGATGCATCAAACTCTTTCTTTCATGCCAAAACCCCAAAGTCTGCTTATCTAAGAGAGCCATAAAACATGTTAATGAGGCGAGACCCAAGACAAAGGGAGATTTCCCGCTTCTGAGTTCCTTCGCTCTGATTGGCTGTTTCCGACAAAAGAGGCGTGCCTTTAAGACGGGCCACAGACGCTCTTCCTCTTTCTTGTCTTCTCTCTTCGTTTTGCTTCCTGTTGGCTTTCCTCCTCTTCTTCGCCATCTTCCAACGGATCTCGTCACACAAAGGAACCAAAGTTGAATTTTGATTCCTTGCTTGTGCTCAATAGTTGTGTCGATAGTATTACCGTTGCCTTGTCTCTCTCTCTCTCTCTCTCTCTCTCTCTCTCTCTCTCTCTCTCTCTCCTTCCTGCTTTCAGTTAATTTGTGTATGTTTGTTTATTGTTTGTTGATTTTATTAAAACATATATATTCACACGTGATTGCGCTTGAGTTGCTCACCCATAGGTCACTTTTACGTTGAACCGACCCTGTTACAAATTAAAAGAAAGCTATTTCTCCTGGCCAGAGAAGCCTTGTCTAAGACTTATTAAAAGGGAGATATTTGGTGG
The DNA here is from genome assembly GCA_018749465.1 of Paracanthobrama guichenoti. Classification (NCBI taxonomy): domain Eukaryota; kingdom Metazoa; phylum Chordata; class Actinopteri; order Cypriniformes; family Gobionidae; genus Paracanthobrama; species Paracanthobrama guichenoti. Next base: position 3,587,493 of record CM031951.1, on the reverse strand, counting down.
ACAATTATCCGTCCTTTGAACTCAATTCTAGAATCAAAGAAATTTCTAAAAGTTGAATCAAGCCCTAGATATTAATAATTGTTATAATCCGTTATAATCAACTGTTAATACCTAAAATTCCCCTCTGTGCGGATCTGTGCATATTTGATCGTAACACGATTAAACGCATGCATAAATCCCGCACCATTTCCCCTGGGGCTCGATATTCGCTACACACAGAAATACGTTTTTTTAAATGTTGGCCATGTTTAGCATGAGAATCAACTCAAGTGTAAATAAGTCAGAATGCATGAAATAGCATTATACACCCCTTGAACTTGAAGCCTTGAAGGATGTCCTTCGGAAGAGTAGGGGTGTAGGGTGTAATCCCCCAACCCCCTTCCATGTAAAGCGCTTTGAGTGCCTAGGAAAGTGCTATATAAATGTAACAAATTATTATTATTAATGTTGCTTTTAAAGCATCCGCCAAATGCATAAATGTTAATGTTAATAAAAAGTATTTGTTGATCTTTAATCTCTTCTTGTGATATCCTGTTTTCAAAAGTAAAACGTCAGGAAAGAGAGATAAAGTGGAGATTATATGATAAAAGAGTTGACTAAAGGACATCCTCTTTCCTCTACTACACACTGTCTCACACTAGATTCAAATACCAAGAACTCCAGCCATCAGCTTCACTAGAGCTTACTTCATTACACATCCAGACATAAAGGTGTGTTTCTTTCTTACAGTGTGTGTATATCTGTTATATTGTGTTGCTGTATTGTACATTAAGTGAGATTATTTGCTTTACAGGGATGATGATGATGACGATGAAGAGGATGTTACCGATGATTTTGCTCCTGACCGAATGTGTTCTGGTCTCTTCATATCAATCGAACGCCACAGGTAACTTCATATTAGAAAACATATGGGTTGTTGACAATAGAGATGCTGAGATGCGTTTGTCAGAAACATAAACTGGTTGACATTCGTATTCATTTATTTATTAGCACTTTAAAAAAATAGATATGATGTGGGTTGTTCACAAATGAAATATTTTATATATTACATTTCTTAAAAAAGTTATCTGGGTTGTTGCCAAATGTGCAAATGAATAAATGAACAATTTAAAATCTGTCTGTTTCTTTAAAAATAGATATTTGGGTTGTTGACACATTTTAAGTTATTCATTTGATTGATTTATTGATTGATTTATGTGCACATTTTTTTAAAAAAAATATATATTTGGGTTGTTGCCGAATGTGCAAATAAATAAATCAGTAACTTAAATCTGTCCATTTGTCAACAACCCAAATAACTTTTTTTTTTTTTAACAAATGTGCAAATAAATAAAAATCATTCAACCAATAACGTAAAATCTGTCTATTTCTTTAAAAATAGATGTTTGGTTTGTTGACAAATGGGCAGATTTTAAGTTATTGATTTACTGATTTTTATGTTAAATGTTTTAAGTTGTTATTATTAAGTTGATATATATGTATATGGTTGTTGTCAAATGTGCAAATAAATAAATCAATAACTTAAAATCTCTCCGTTTCTTTAAAAATAGATATTTGGTTTGTTGACAAATTGACAGATTTTAAGTTATTGATTTATTCATTGATTGACTGTTTTTATTTATTTGTGTATGTATTTGCACATTTATTTAAAAACAAAAAAAACAAACAAACAAACAAAAAAAAAACCATACTGGACAGATTTTGGAATAAATGTTTTTTGGTTAATTAGCAAAAAAGAAAGTTTTTGTCCAAAAATACAGGTTGACATATTTATTTATTTGTTTGTTTGTTTGTTTGAAGGGAATATTTAACTGAATATTCATTTGCATTCAGGCAGTTTTGCTCCAGACTGGGTCAAAAGGAGATGCTTTAAACGTATTTAATCATGTGTGTCTCTTTTCTGTTAGTTCTGTGTAGAAGACATGATCCAAGCAGAACAGTGCTAGCGAGAGCTGGAGAATCCCTGTATTTACTCTGCCCGAATCTTTCGTGTCAGAAAGGCACTGAAAACGGCTCGTATTATTGGTTCAAATACCTCAACAGAACAATCCCGCTTGAGCCAATCGGGACGGAGGAGAGCGAGCGCGTCCATTACCACCGTTCCACATTATACATCTTTTGGTTAACCCCGAATGACACGGGACACTACATCACACACTGGTGATCGCACACACTTCATTCACATCCATGCTATTCCAAACCTGTATGACATGCATTCGTTAAATGTTGCAAATACAGTTTTCCATACTGTGGAAGTGGAAAAATATATCATATCACAGTATAGTGCATATGACTCGAGCACTATATAAGGTACAAAGGCTTGTTATTTTGCGTTCAAAAGTCAGTAAGATTTTTTATGTTTTTGAAAGAAGTCTCTTCTGATCAAGGCTTCATTTGATCACAAATACTGTAAATATAGTGAAATATTATTACAATTTCAAATAACTGTGAATATCTAGTCATTACTCCAGTCTTCAGTGTCACATGATCCTTCAGAAATCATTCTAATATGATGATTTGAAAACCGTTGTGCTGCTTCACATTTGAAATCATGATACGTTTTGTATCCCAAGATTATTTGATGAATAAAACATTCAAAAGAACAGCATTTATTTGAAATACATATACTGTGTGTATATGTGTGTGTGTGTGTGTGTGTGTGTGTGTATATAATAAATGTCTTTACTGTCACTTTTGATGTCCTTGCTGAATAATAGTAGTCAAATATTTTGCTTAGAAAAACAATATTTAGTTGTGCAAGTTAGACATAAACTGAACCCAGAGCCTTCTTTTAACAGCAGTGTGTGTTTTCCTGTTACAGGTGGTATAAAGAGAACAAGTGTGCTGAATATGAAACTGTCGTTGTGGTTTATGAGGAGTTCAACTCAGAGATCTTGTACAAGACACCGACAGAAGAAAACGCATCACAAATCAGGTGTCCGGTGTGTGGGTCCCAGGACACCACGTTCATCTGGTATAAGGTGTGTTGCGTTTGATGTTTGTGGTCAATCTGACAGCATGTTTGCAATGTGAGGGAGCGCTGCTGATCACTCATGTGATCTGATCAAGGTTTACGCATGATGAATTTCCTGTTTTTCACTTGGAAGTGTTTCATGTTTACAGACCTGGCAACCTTGGAAAAATGTTTTGAGTACCATCAGTGTGACGGGACGGGACACATTAAGCAAGAATTAGTTAATTCTAGGGGTTGAATCTGTGACCGTTGTTAAATGTTTGGCAGTGGCTCTAAGTGTAATAATAATAGATGCTATTTACACTGTGAATATTTTCTTAGCGATAGATTATATTTTAAGTGCAAATAGCTGTAGATGCTAGTGAAAATAGTGATATATTCTATTTACACCATGTAAAAGTAGTTCTTTGCAATTTGTGTAAATAGTAATTGCATGCAATTTATACTTTATTTTGGCAGATACATGCTATTTGCACCTCAGTATTGTTGTACATTAACAGGATGCAATAATAACATAATGGATTAAATTAAATTAAATTAAATGGATGCCGCCTTACTGGGACAATAAAAGCCCTCCTACACCGACCCTTAACCCTACCTAATAAATACTTTTATTATTATTAAATATTTCGTTAGGCACTTTGTTTCCACTTTTAGAACATTTTCTTCATTTTTATTGAAAGTAAGTGCCTTTCCGATGTGATGGGAAAAGAGAGAAGAGCGAACTCTGCAAAAGGCGGATTCGAATCCGGGTCGATCGTGTCAACCTTGATCCTTAAGCCTTACGCTTTACTGATTACACCACTGTAGACATTGACATATGCATGTTTTTATTCAATCTTGTTTGGCACAACCAGGCATTGTTAGGTGGAGCTAGTGTGAATAGCGCTTGCCAACAAGGCACGCTATTTGCACTTGATGTGAATAGACACTCCGCAAACGGTTTTCCCCTTTATGTGACGTTGACAGTCTGCAAGACACACACACACACACACACGCCTATATGAATTTTTTGAATATGACCCAATTCAAAAATGTCACTTGCACTGCACTGGAAGAGCCAAAAAGGGGTTTTCACGACAATGCCATAGAAGACCCATTTTTGTTTCCATTTTGTGAAAGGTTCTTTAAAGAATAATTTTTTATAGTCTAATGAACCTTTTGTGCGATGGAAAGGAATATTAAAGGTTCTTTATGGAACCATACACCCCCCAAAGAACCTTTATTTTTAAGAGGACAGTGAAAGTCAAAAGTTTCAATAGACCTGCTCAAAACCATTTTTTTTTAAACCATTCATGATTAATATTGCATTGCATTATGTGTGCTTATACAGACTGATAACCTCAAGTGAATTGCATTCATTTGTTTAATATAAATGGAAATAATTGTTTTGTCTGCAATTTCAAGTATTTACATTAGGGATGTGCGCTATGATTAATTTAACTAGGCATTTAAACAGGTTTTTAATGACTAGTCAACTAGTCTAAAATTAAGAAACCCCTAGAAAACAGTAAAAATAGGAACACTATGTGTATGTGTGATTCCTTTAAAATACTTAATAGTCCAGGTGATATGTGAAAATAACATTTTTCATAAAAGCATGAAATTTGGAACACTTGTGCAGTTTGGGGCCCTGAACATTTTCAGCAATGGAGCCATCGCAAAAACGAAGCATACCCGTTTAAATTTACACTCTGCACCTTTAACGCGCTGACTTAAGTGGTTAACTTTTATTTGAGGAAATCGGTTTATAATAGGCTATTAGGTTTGAACTTATTGGTCCTGTGCTGGTTATTGACTAATGTTGCTTAAGTGAACGCTCAAGTTTAATACAATGATCATAATGCAAAGCAAGAACAAATTTTAGCGGCATTCAGTGTGGGATTTAGACTAGTCGGTTACACAATTTCCCTTTAAACGGTTATGAAATTAGTTGTTGCGTACATCCCTTGTACAATCTACAAATCTACCATGATGCAGCAAAAAAGTGCAGAGCAATGAAAGGGTGATACTCTAAATTTAAAACATCAAGAGAACAAAACACACACACACACACACACACACACACACACACACACACACACACACACACACACACACACACACACACACACACACAGCACTCTACACACAAATGAACTGGTGTGGCTGTAACAGTATGGCAAAATTGAGCCAGAAGACTCAAATAAGAGGTTGAAATCAGGTTGATTAAGCCCCGATAAAGCATTCCTGTTACATCTGTATTGAATTTTGATGTTATGTGTAACAAAATGTCTTTCTTTGTGTTTGACTGTAGTAAAATTAATGCAAAAACTGACACTTCAAATAAACATAAAAAAACAAAAATCTAAATCTTGTCAAAAAGTAGTCTGAGAATGTCTAAATGTATACTACTGGTCAAAAGTTTGAGAACGGTAAGATTTTTAAATGTTTTTAAAGAAGTTTCTTCTGCTCACCAAAGCTGCATTTATTTGATCCAAAATACAGTAAAAACAGTAATATAGTGAAATATTTTTACAATTTCAAATAACTTGTCTTTGTGAATATCTAGTAAAGTGTAATTTATTCCTGTGATCAAAGCTGAGTTTATCATCATTACTCCAGTCTTCAGTGTCACATGACCCTTCACTAATCATTCTCATATGAGAATCTGATGATCAACACACATTTATGATTATTGACTTAGAGGTACAAAAATGTACCCTTAAGGGTACCACCCCAGTGACGGCCACTTGTACCTTAAAGTCCCAGTGAACCGGAAGTAGCGAGTGAGTTTTCTTCAGTGCTGTGACGTATTTCCGAGTGAAAGGGAATATTGAATAGAGGGCAGGATTTTCCTTCAGCGCTCCTCCTCTCCATCTCTCGCTCATAGCAGACTAACGGCTGGAGGGGAGTGGTTACGCATTTTCAAACCTATGCCGTCAAACTGACATCATCTGAGAAGGGACGCCATTCCAGACTGGAAGTTACTTTTCAGATTTTGATTAAAGATTACCGCGACAAACATTTCTTTTTCTGTGTATTAACTTGCACCAATTAATTGTTCATCCTAAAGGCCTGTACACACCGGGACGAATATCGCTTATCGCCAGTGTTTTTCGAGACGTTTTTCAGCGTGTCTTAAGTGTTCACACCCAAGTGATATTCACTGGCTATGCGCCGAGTGAACGTGCAAAACAGTAGATGGCGCTCCTGGTACACAAGGTGGTGCTGCGGCACTTCACGCTTCTGACACTCGCTTGTCAGTATTTACGTGCTTGCCAAAACCATTCACACACATTTTTCTAACTGGCAAGTAGCATTAGCAGCTCACCTCCTTCTTTTTCTACTTACTACTTATTTGTCGTATCAATGTGTGCTTAGCAAGACCGTTTTGTGCTTGAGCAAGTGATTAAGGGATTACACTTTTTTAAATATACTTTTAAAAAAAAAATTTAACAGCGTGCATGAAAGCAATATTATTGTCCAAATCTTTTCTCTTTGGCAGAATTTCTCTCTTATTCCAAACCAAGAGTATGTAAAGGATTTACGTATCAAAAACTCTTCGAAAGAAAGCGAGGGTATTTACACCTGCGTTTGCACCTGGGAGCACAATGGGATAAAACACAACAGCTCTGGATCTCGTAGACTGATCATGAAAAGTATATCTTTCTCATTCTGCGTTGTCCGGTCCATACTCTGTGCTAGGAGTTAGTTTCTAACACCATCTTTCTCTTGTTCATAGAACAGTCCTTCAGCTTTTCTCCTGAGTTTAGCCTTCCCGTCAATAACTCCATTGTGATCACTGATGTGGGTGAGGAATGGGTTACAATCTCTTTCTATGCACCAAAAGTTACAGCATGTTTTCATAGTAATGTCAATGATAAACCTGAAAGCCTCGACTGCTCTTGTTTCTCAGGCGCAGAACTTGTCCTCCAGTGTTCTGTCTTCTTCGGACCCAATGTGTGTAATAAGTGCTCTGTCCACTGGGAAAGGAATAAAACCAGCATGAGTGGGGTGGATGGATACAAGCAGGAATACAGGTGGATATTATCTCCTCCTACAAACTCACTGCAAACTACAGTCTAAAAAATGCTGGGTTATTTTTTACCCGAAATGGGGTGGGGTCTGTTGGGACTGTTGGGTCATTTTATTGGGTTATTTTTTTAAATTATTTTTACCGAGGTGCTGGGTAGTTTTTCTGTACACTCTAAAAAAATGCTGGGTTGTTTCAACCCAAACTTGAGTCAAAGGACAAACCCAGCCAATTGTTTAATACGCTTTTTTTAACCCAACGGTTGTTTTTGTCCATATTTCACCCAAATTCGGGTTAAAACAACCCAGCATTTTTAGTGTAACTCAGCTGCATTTTTATTGTCAATACAAATGATGAACCCCCTCACACACCTACCCAGTGCTGGGTCAATGTAACCCAATGTTGGGTAGTCTGTGCCAAACTGGTTAAAACTGGATACATTTGTCAATGGTCATTTTGTTTTCTGTTCTGAGAGGGGAAACTTCCTGGATGAAATTAAGGTTTGTGTTACATTGTATTCCTATCAAATTATTACTGTACACAAACATCTGAAGTCTCACATTTTACCTTTTTTGTTTGCATGTAAGTCACAGCTAACATCTGCTTGAATGCTGGGTCAAAATAACCCAATATGTGTTCTGTCCAATATTTACCGCCAAATAACCCAGAAATGTTTGTTTTTTAACCCAGCATTTTTAAACAAAAAACTGTTCGGACCAATCAAATTGTCAGGGCGGGCTTTATACGATGATGGACAGATCAATAGTAACAGATGTTTTAATGGTACAGAGACCTCTTATACACTGTAAAAAATGCTGGGTTAAAAACAACCCAAGTTAAGTTGAAAATGGACAAACCCAGCGATTGGGTTGTTTTAACTCAGAGGTTGGGTTAAATGTTTGCCCAACGTGCTGGGTAGTTTTATTTAACCCAACTATTTTTAAAAAATGACTGTATGGCTAGCTTAAAATTAACCCCAAATAGGTTGGAAATTAAAAATCAGACACATACTGTTAATTATAGAGGCAACAATAATAATCAAAAGGTGAACATTTATTAATAAGCAATTTAATAAATGTTTATTTTTTAATTATTATTCATTAAACTTATTAATAATGTTAATTTATTAAACATATTAATAAATGTTAATTTCCAACATACTTTGAGTTCATTTTAAAGGTGCACTATGTAACTTTTCCATCCGCTAGAGGTCGCCTATTCAAAACAAAGGCGTAGTTTGATGACGACAAGTTTGAGCGCAGAATCTCGGGACATGTGGTCTTCACCTCACAGCCAAAGACTCGGGATAGGACTCGGGCAGAGATCCTGTTCATGGATGTGATTATTAACGTTACTGTAGTGTGAAGCGGAGCAGGAGCGAGTGTTGTGGAGCTGAGCGAGGCCGCGGGAGCGATTGTTAATGAGATGAACGCGACACACGCCTCGCGAGCAGCGGGACTTTTATTATGCCACAGTCGCCGGCGCCATTCCCGCTTCTCCGGTCATGAGTATGAGGGAACGCAGCTCTGTTGATCATAGTAGACGCATCTGAGTGTGTGGAGAATGATGTGATGACGTTACTCTGTGCGTTCGCTCGCGGCTGCTGTGACACTCGTTCACACCGCAGTGAGAGTAAAGCGCTTCTGCAGAATAACACCGCAAACCGAATGCGGATGTGATGTCATCGACAGGCCACGCCCTCACACGTCCCGGTTCATTGGGGAAAATAGCAACTCTCACCATTTACAAACAGTTGGAAACATTTGGGATGTTGTAAGTACTCAACTGAACAAAATATATCACACTGGCCTAGTGGTTTTTGGATATTTTACTGAAAAAAATGTTACATAAGTGAGCAATACTGTGATTTAAACAATAGTTGAGTTAAATGAAACGACCCAGCAGTTTGGGCAAAGATTTAACCCATTCACTGGGTTTGTGCATTTTTTTATAGTGTATGTCAAAAAATCAAGGCAAACTCTATTTCTTTTGTCATGACCCTGTTAAAAGTAGTTAAACTGAGCCACATTTTCAGAAAAGTAGTGGCTTAAAATAACTAGACTTTCACACTAAACAACTGATACGCCGCTCTTCTCTAGTTCTCTGATATGAATAGCACATTTTCTGATGATGAAATGGGTAATTAGTGCTGTTTTTCTCCAGAAAGAAAGATGGCACCATTGAGTTATTTTTGAACATCACTAAAGTTTCTGAGCTGGACCTCCGCTCTAAGTTTCGCTGCAGAGCTGAAAACTCCTATAAAGTGATTTTTGTATCAGTCACTTTGAAGAGGCCAGGTGAGATCCTCTGATCCGAACTATGATGAATATTACTTATTTTATGCAATATATGTGTGCTGTGTACTTTTATGCTCTATATTGTACAATATAGAGCAAAATTAATACTTGAATAAAATATTGCTAAAATTTCAATTTTTGCATATTTTATATTTATGTGTATTACATTTTATCATTATAATTTTTTCATATAATATTTTGAATGCATGAATATTAAAATATAATGTAAAGATTTATTGAGCATACGTCATAAAGAGTCGTAGTCTTGTTTTGCTGTGCTGTTTTACTCTGGGCTGTATTTCAGCATCAGTGCGTCCTGTGATTCTGGCATGCATTTGCACGTTTCTTCTTGTCCTGGTGCTCGGCGGAATAATGAAGTGGTTCTCATTGGATCTGATGCTGTTTTTAAGGGACATTTTCTTCAAGCTCAACCGAAACAGGGTAAAGAATAATATTTGATAAATACTTTACAATAAGGTTTCCTTTGTTAACATTAGTTAATGCATTACCTAACCATGAGCAATATAGTTGTTACTGTATTTATTGATCTTTGTTCTCAGTGCATTAACTAGTATTAATAATGTATCAGTTACTTAACAGTAAATTAACATTAACAAAGATGTTGTATAAGTGCAGTTCATTCTTAGTTCATGGTAAATAAAGTAGTTAACTAATGAAGCCTTATTGTAAAGTGTTACCAATACATTTTAAATAATAATTTTATTAAAAGTATATGTAATGTTGCAATAATATTTATTATAATGTATTACAACATTTATAAAGTCCCTTAGTTTTTTTACTGGTAAAGGAGTGGGACTGTGCTGGATATATATATATATATATATATATATATATATATATATATATATATATATATATATATATATATATATATATTTATTATATATTTATTTACATTAAAAGAAAATTACTATTAAGTCATGAAAAAACTTATCTGTCAATGGTGTCAGAAAAAGTCTTAAATCAAAGGGAAAACGAGTCGATTTTTCGGACCCCATTGCAAGATATTTTTTGTTTGCACACTTAATTTTGATACATTTTTCAGAAAACAAGACTTAATATCTTATAATATCTTTTGCTTTTCAAGTAAATATGCAGTATATATAAATATTAGTGCTGTCAAATCGATTAATCGCATCCAAAATAAAGCTTTGTGTTTACATAATTTTTATGTGTGTGTACTGTGTATAATATTATGCACAGGTGCTGGTCATAAAATTAGAATATTTTAATTAATTATTTTAATTATTTTAATTAATTCATTACACACAGACTGATATATTTCAAATGTTTATTTCTTTTAATTTTGATGATTATAACGGACAACTAAGGAAAATCCCAAATTCAGCATCTCAAAATGAGAATATTGTGCAAAGGTTGAATATTGAAGACACCTGGTGCCAGCTCTAATCAGCTGATGAACTCCAAACACCTGCAAAGGCCTTTAAATGCTCTCTCAGTCTAGTTCTGTAGGCTACACAATCATGGGGAAGACCGCTGACCTGACAGCTGTCCAAAAGACGACCACTGACCTCTTGCACAGGGAGGGCAAGACACAAAAGGTCATCGCAAAAGAGGCCGGCTGTTCACAGAGCTCTGTGTCCAAGCACATTAATAGAGAGGAGAAGGGAAGGAAAAGATGTGGGAGAAAAAAGTGTACAAGCAATAGGGATAACCGCACCCTGGAGAGGATTGTGAATCAAAACCCATTCAAAAATGTGGGGGAGATTCACAAAGAGTGGACTGCAGCTGGAGTCAGTGCTTCAAGAACCACTACACACAGACGTCTGCGAGACATGGGTTTCAGCTGTCGCAGTCCTTGAGTCAAGCCACTCTTGAACAACAGACAGCGGCAGAAGCGTCTCGCCTGGGCTAAAGACAGAAAGGACTGGACCGCTGCTCAGTGCTCCAAAGTTATGTTCTCTGATGAGAGTCAATCAGAGTCCCAGAGTCTGGAGGAAGAGAGGAGAGGCACACAATCCACGTTGCTTGAGGTCCAGTGTAAAGTTTCCACAGTCAGTGATGGTTTGGGGTGCCATGTCATCTTCTGGTGTTGGTCCACTGTGTTTTCTGACGTCCAAGGTCAACGCAGCCGTATACCAGGAAGTTTTAGAGCACTTCATGCTTCCTGCTGCTGACCAACTTTATGGAGATGCAGATTTCATTTTCCAACAGGACTTGGCACCTGCACACAGTGCCAAAGCAACCAGTACCTGGTTTAAGGACCATGGGATCCCTGTTCTTAACTGGCCAGCAAACTCGCCTGACCGTAACCTCATCGAAAATCTATGGGCTATTGTGAAGAGGAAGATGCGATACGCCAGACCCAACAATGCAGAAGAGCTGAAGGCCACTATCAGAGCGACCTGGGCTCTCATAACACCTGAGCAGAGCCACAGACTGATGGACTCCATGCCACGCCGCAATATTTCTAAAAATCCTTTCTTTGTGTTGGTCTTAAGTAATATTCTAATTTTCTGAGATGCTGAATTTGGGATTTTCCTTAGTTGTCCGTTATAATCATCAAAATTAAAAGAAATAAACATTTGAAATATATCAGTCTGTGTGTAATGAATGAATATAATATAGCAGTATATTCACTATTTGAATGGAATTAGTGAAATAAATCATTTTTTTTGTCGATATTCTAATTATATGACCAGCACCTGTATATTAGAATACACACACATGCATGTCTATATTTAAGAAAGATTTTCATGCATATACTGTATATATATTTATATAATTTATATTATATATAAATATTTAAAAAATTCTTATATTCTCATTTTGACAGATGGGAAACTCTATGATGCTTATGTGATTTACCAGAGAAACAACTTGGATAAGATGACAGGCCAAACTGTGAGTGACTTTGTCAATGGATCTCTTGTGACCGTGCTGGAGAGATACTATGGCTTTAAACTGTTCATTCACGGCAGAGATGACCTACCTGGGGAAGGTACGCTTGCTGAACTGTTTCATATAATCTTTCAGTGATACATTTTTGATGTGGTGCATGATGAACATGAACACTATGTGTTTGCTTTCACTGTGCACAGCAAACAAATAAGGTTATTTCCAGTACAAATATCTAAACATTTTTAAATCAAGATGTTTTTACTGGAGAAGCAAAATGACTGAAGATAAGAAGTTGGACTGAACACATTAAAAATGTCTGGCAATGGGGTAAAAAAACAACAACTTCCCTTTAAATTAAGGGTATTTTTTCTGACCCTACTGGCAGATATTTGATCTTGTTTTAAGTATAAACTCGTTTCATTTTGATGCATTTTTCATTAAAAAAAGACTTGATGGGCCCTATCATACACTCGTAATGTGGTACGACGCAATTGTTTTCTGCTAGTCTCAGCCAGATGCAGTTCTCTTCACGTCCAGCTCCATGTTGTTTAAATATCAAATCCACTCGCTCCATCTGTTCACCCATGGGCGTCTGGTCTGAACACCAGGTGTGTTCAGGAGCATTGTTGAAGCGTTGCTATTGTGAGGAACTGAAAACCACTGACCATTGACCAACACAAACCTGCTCTAAAGTCAATAGCGCAGTATTTGTGTGTTATTTAAAGGGTGTGTTAGTAATATGAGCCTATAGGCGGTGCACAACATGCGTACACTCTGATTATTACACACACAGGAATGTGCAGCAGCACACACACATTTTTAAATATTAAAAATAAAAGGATTCCTCTCTGGAGAAGTGTTCAGTCTCTCCACTCACATGTAAATAGCGAATCCGCCATGGTGCGAGCACAACTGGCTTTTAAAGGGAATGGGATTCTGATTGGTTTATTGCATGTTACGCCCAAAACACACCCATGACTCATTAAGAGACTAGAGACAATCCTTTTGGACCATGTGCCGGGCGTGCCGACTATTTTTCCCATCGTTAAACTAGCAGAAGTGGATTCAGACCTAAGGACTAAGAGCTTCAGACCATGTGCTCAGATCACTGAAGTAGGGCCCAATATCTTCAGTCATTTTGCTTCTCCAGTAAATGTGTCTTGATTTAAGAATGTTTAGATATTTGTAATAGAAAACAAGACAAAATACTGAGGAACAACATAATTTTTTTGCTGTGTGCAATAGATATGGTGCTTTTTGATGCATGCTTCTCAAATGTTCCTTCCTGTGTCTTCACCAGATTGCATGAACCTGATTGAAACTAAGATACAGCTTAGTCGGAGACTTCTCATCATTCTAACACCAGAAACAAGCACCAGTTCTCCTGCATCTTATGATCTGCAAGTGGGGCTCCATCAGGCTCTGGTTCAAGGAGAAACCGGTGTGATTCTCATCCAGCTGGGACAGATGCAAGACTACACACATCTGCCTCTCGGACTGCAACATCTCCTCCGTAAGAGTTCTCCTTTAGTGTGGAGAGACGGCGAATCCTCGCCAAGCTCGAGGTTCTGGAAGAGAGTGCGATATAGGATGCCTGTTGCGCCGTCCCATCAGAGGATTAGTGCAAATGTCAGCATTTACCAGTTTAATGCAAGCGATGAGAAAGAAATGTTAGTAATTGTGTGATTCTTGAAATACTGTATGTTTTCTTAGGAACATCTTATTTTTGTTTTGATTTTATTTTAAGAAGAAAATTACAGGCTTTGGTGTTATTTGTTGAGGTCACATATTTGACTCATTAGAGTTATTACAGAATTTTGAATTCAGCAAAAAGTCACGCCAGACATACCAATCAGGCATAACATTATGACTAATACTGATTAATAATATTATAGATATATTAATAATATATTAATAATATTGAGATATAATAATGACTAATATCCTAATATTGTGTTGGTCCCCTTATGTTGCCAAAACATCCCTGACGCGTCGAGGCATGGACTCCACTAGACCCCTGACGGTGTGCTGTGGTATCTGGTACCAAGATGTTAGCAGCAGATCCTTTAAGTCCTGTAAGGCACAGGAACAGTTTCTTCTCACAGGCCATTTCCCTCTTGAACAGTTGAATACCCCCCAACCCCAGCCGCCTTTAAGTGCAATACTTTGACTGTTTAGTGCAATATATTCTAAACTAGTGCAATATATTCTTAAATGTAACTGTGACCTTATATATATATATATATATATATATATATATATATATATATATATATATATATATATATATATATATATTATATATATATATATATATATATACTACTTTTTTTTCATATTTGTATATTTGTGTTCATGTTGTGTTGTATTGTATATGTGCACTGGAAGCTTCAGCACCAAGACAAATTCCTTGTGTGTGCAAGCACACTTGGCAATAAAGCTCTTTCTGATTCTGATTCTGATTAAGTTGCGAGATGGGGCCTCCATGGATCGGACTTGTTTGTTCAGCACATCCCACAGATGCTCGATTGGATTGAGATCTGGGGAATTTGGAGGCCAAGTCAACACCTCAAACTCGTTGTTGTGCTCCTGAAACCATTCCTAAACCATTTGTGCTTTGTGTCAGGAGCATTATCCTGCTGGAAGAGCCACAGCCACCAGGGAATACCGTTTCCATGAAAGGCTGTACATGGTCTGCAACAATGCTTAGGTAGGTGGTACGTGTCAAAGTAACATCCACATGGATGGCAGGACCCAAGGTTTCCCAGCAGAACATTGCCCAAAGCATCACACTGCCTCCGCCGGCTTGCCTTCTTCCCATAGTGCATCCTGGTGCCATGTGTTCCCCAGGTAAGCCACGCACACACACCCGGCCATCCACGTGATGTAAAAGAACACGTGATTCATCAGACCAGGCCACCTTCTTCCATTGCTCCGTGGGCCAGTTCTGATGCTCACGTGCCACTGTTGGTGCTTTCGGCGGTGGACAGGGGTCAGCATGGGCACCCTGACTGGTCAGCGGCTATGCCGCCCCATACACAACAAACTGAGATGCTCTGTGTATTCTGACACCTTTCTATCAGAACCAGCATTAACTTCTTGAGCAGTTTGAGCTCCAGTAGCTCGTCTGTTTGATCGGACCACACGGGCCAGCCTTCGTTCCACACGTGCATCAATGAGCCTCGGCCGTCCATGACCCTGTGTCCGGTTCTCCACTGTTCCTTCCTTGGAGCACTTTTGATAGATCCTGACCACTGCAGACCGGGAACGCCCCACAAGAGCTGCAGTTTTGGAGATGCTTGTCAAACCCGCTCAAATCCTTACGCTTGCCCATTTTTCCTGCTTCTAACACATCAACTTTGAGGGCAAAATGTTCACTTGCTGCCTAATATATCCCACCCACTAACAGGAGCCGTGATGAAGAGATCATCAGTGTTATTCACATCATGTCATAATGTTATGCCTGATCGGTGTATATGTCCAGTCATTGTTTGCATTATTGATCATTGGTGACACTTCAGAGAACTCGTGCACATACCTAGTAATAGTAATATGTAAAGTTTGGGGTCTGTAAGATTTCTTAATGTTTTTGAAAGAGTCTCTTCTGCTCACCAAGGTTGCATTTATTTGTTCAATAATACAATAAATGCTGAAAAAAAGTAGTGAAATATTATTTCAATTTCTATGTGAATATCTAGTAAAGTGTAATTTATTCCTGTGATCAAAGCTGGATTTATCATCATTACTCCAGTCTTCAGTGTCACATGATCCTTCACTAATCACTCTAATAGAAGCATTTATGATTATTATCATTGTTGAAAACAGTCGTGCTGCTTCATGTTTTTTTTATGGAAACTGATACATTTTTCCCCCCGGGATTCTTTGATGAATATAATTTTGATCCATTTAATGCTTCCTTGCTGAATAAAAGTATTAAACAAAAATTGTGTGTTGCAATACTTAATTACAACAGTTAATTTGAAACAACCCAATAAATTCATTTAAAAATCTTACCATTGGGGATTTTTTTGTCTCACATGTAAAAGCTTCATCATGACAATACGTGATTGTGGCTGGTTTGATTCATTGCTTAGAACTCTCCAATTATTTTAAAGTTTAAGTTTTTTAATCAATATTTTGGGAGAGAATGGAGATGTAGTTTACAGAGGGTTCTTGCATATTAATTTAAATATGTATGTGGATTGTTTTAAAAGCTTCCTTTTTTTCTGCGTGAATTACACTACTTTTTGTTTCAACAATGTAGGCTCTATAGACCTTATTCAGAGCAGCGCCTTCCTTTTTAACGGGTATGAAAGCCATGCTGTGAGGGATAGACAGACTTGCCGTGTTTTTGATGGCATCTGCTGTATATAGCTCTTAGATCACTTATAATTTTCCACAGCTCATGTTGTCTGGAGTTTTTTGTCTGCTGAGATTTCGTCAGCAGAACAATCCAAAAGCACATTAAATGAACAACAGTACAACCCACTGAAGCTAAATAAAGTAAACGGTGACATATACCCAAAAATTCTTCATACAGTGGACTAATAAAACTGATAAACATCTGGGACTAAAATAATCCAGACACTTTGACCTGAGCATGTTTTAAGTGTTTTTTCTTTAATTGGTAATGCGACCTTGAAGCTTTGCTTGGTCAATGGTTGAGCTGAATTGGTATTATCTAATTGTGCAGTTAAATGTAACAGCCGATAGGTTGATTGTAATCCATTACATCCCTTTCTATCAAAGTTATCTGACATTATTCTGTGTATTTTAACGTGAATGAATGTGAGTCTGTGAGGGTGACTCCTCCTCACATTATCATTTATTCGCTATAGTTTAGAAAATGTTAACAAAATATGACAAGAACTCAGAGTTAAACTGTGTCAGAGAAAATTCATCTTGATAAAGTCTGTGAATAAAGTCTATAATTATTTTAAAAATATAACTTTTTCTAAGAGAATGTACACAGCAATGTGCTAAAACACTCTAAAAAATGCTGGGTTAAAAACAACCCAAGTTGGGTTGAATATGGACAAATCCAGTAATTGGGTTGTTTTAACCCAGCGATTGGGTTGTTTTAAGCAAACATTTAACCCAATCACTGGGTTAAAACAACCCAAGTTGGGGTGAATATGGACAAACCCATTAATTGGGTTGTTTTAACCCAGTGAATGGGTTGTTTTAACCCAGAAATTGGGCTGTTTTAACCCAGCGAATGGGTTGTTTTAACCCAGCAATTGGGTTGTTTTAAGCAAACATTTAACCCAATCACTGGGTTAAAACAACCCAAGTTGGGGTGAATATGGACAAACCCAGTAATTGGGTTGTTTTAACCCAGTGAATGGGTTGTTTTAACCCAGAAATTGGGCTGTTTTAACCCAGGGAATGGGTTGTTTTAACCCAGCAATTGGGTTTTTAAGCAAACATTTAACCCAACCGCTGGGTTAAAACAACCTATTCACTGGGTTAATACAACCCAACCGCTGGGTTTAAAACAACCCAAGTTGGGGTGAATATGGACAAACCCAGTAATTGGGTTATTTTAACCCAGTGAATGGGTTGTTTTAACCCAGAAACTGGGCTGTTTTAACCCAGCGAATGGGTTGTTTTAACCCAGCAATTGGGTTGTTTTAAGCAAACATTTAACCCAATCACTGGGTTAAAACAACCCAAGTTGGGGTGAATATGGACAAACCCAGTAATTGGGTTGTTTTAACCCAGAAACTGGGCTGTTTTAACCCAGCGAATGGGTTGTTTAAGCAAACATTTAACCCAACCGCTGGGTTAAAACATCCCAATTGCTGGGTTTGTGCATATTCAACCCAACTTGTGTTGTTTTTAACCCAGCAGTTTTTAGAGTGTAGGGTCAGCTTTTCTTGTCCCACTAATATTAAAAAGAATCATTCACTTAAAATGTTTGACATAATGTACTAACCCTCGTGTTGTGTCAAAACTGTATAACTTGAAACGACATGAGGGTGAGTAAACAGAATTGTAATTTTGGATTGTACTGTCCCTTTAAGACATTAGCGTCGCTTCCATAGCGACCAAATCAGGCACACCCAACTGCATCTCAACTAACGTTACCGCTAACTCTAAACGGCTCAATAAAAACCCTTCATTCATATTTTCACTCTTACAGGCAGAGGTGTAAGTCGTGTGATTTATTTATTTATTTATAAAATTATATTTGTACTGTACTTTAAGTTCACTATTCATTTCCACATGTGTTTCTGTATTGCCAACAGAATGTGACGGAGTTTACCACAGTGGATCAGGAAGAAATTAGCAAAAAAAAGGCTTGAGGGGTGAGGAAAAATAAACAGCTATCGGATAATAAAATATGGGATTTGTTATTTAATAAGTGCATCGTGTATGTTGACTAAATGTGCAGCGAGAAGTTTTGTGAGGTAAATACTCTTTTCAACGGCTCTTAAAGGGACAGTTCACCCAAAATGAATAAAATAAAATAAAATGTTGTCATCATTTACTCACCCTCAAGTCAAACCTGTATGAGTTTCTTCTGCTGAACACACACACACACACACACACACACACAAAGATATTTTAAAGAATATCGGAAACCAAACAGTTGATGGACCCCAGTGACTTCCTTAATATATATATTTTTTTCCTACTATGGAAGTCAGTGGTTGCCATCAACTGTTTAGTCATCAACATTCTTCAAAATGTCTTCCTTTGTGTTCAGCAAAAGAAAGACATCCATACAGTTCTGGAACAATTTGAGGATTGAGTAATTACTGACAAATTTTTACATTTTTGGGTGAACTATCGCTTTAAATATGTGTGCCTTATAGAACACAAAAGGAGATATTACATGATATTACATTTAATATGGACTGACGTTTTGTACCAAGCACTATAAAATAGTCCATACAACTGGGTATATTAATTCAACTCATTAATTCAAACAATGAACATAATACTGAATCTTAGACTAAATAGTACCATTCTTCTAAAGCTGAATCAGCATTAGCAGTCTAGTTCAATAGAAAGCGTGCCAGCCGCTTTTCTCAATGATAATGTAATCTGATCATCCATGTAAAGAATTGCACTTGGTGACCATTGCTTTGGCAACTTGTTTTGGCGACTAGTATTCATCTGTGAAAAAAGCACAAAGCAAAGTGTTTAAGCAGGATGGATTTTTGTTATTTTTCTTCTCTTTTGTTCAGTGTGAAACCCAGTCAGAGCATACAATGACGATTATATGAAGCTGTGAAATACGAGACCATTACCAGTCACAGTCCTAAGAGGTAAAAGTATCTAAAACCAATGATATTTCAAACATCCAAGCAGCTGAAACCACTGTTTTATGTCTTTTAATCTTTAAAAGAGTTATTTAGGATGTGTTAAAGTAGCTTACACTTTGTGTATTCGATGTAAAAAATCCCTTTTTTTCCATTGCTGGTCTGTGTAACCAGGCTAGGAGGATGTCACTCAGCTTCACTGCTCTTAAACGTAAGAACACATCCTGTGTGTATTTGTAGGAAAAATGTTTTACTTGCAAAATGTACATTTAAAATATATATATATTGTTGTTTGCAGAGATGCTGTGCACATCAGAGGAAAAAATCCACCCAACGGATGTCAGCAAAATCAAATTAGGAAATCTGATACAGACAAATGTATTCATAAACTTTGAGAAGGTGAGACATATTGTATGTGTGTTTGTTGCTATTTACATATTTAAAAATATATATATAAAATATATTTTTGCATACATTTTGAAAATGTAATATACATTGTATTGCCAAAAGTATTGGGACGCCCCTCCAAATCATTGGATTCGGGTGTTCCAATCAATTCATGGCCACAGGTGTATAAATCAAGCACTAGGCATGCAGACGCTTCTACACACATTTGTGAAAGAATGGGTCGCTCTCAGGAGCTCAGTGAACTCAAGCGTGGTACCGTGATAGGTTGCCACCTGTGCAATAAGACCATTCCTGAAATTTCCTCACTACTAAATATTCCACGGTCAACTGTTAGTGGGATTATAACAAATTGGAAGCAATTGGGAACAACAGCAACTCAGCCACGAAGTGATCACAGAGCGGGGTCAGCGCATGCTGAGGGTCACAGTGCGCAGAGGTCACCAACTTTCTGCAGAGTCAATAGCTCCACACCTCCAAACATCTGTGGCCTTCAGATGAGCTCAAGAACAGTGTGTAGAGAGCTTCATGGAATGGGTTTCCATGGCCGAGCAGCTCATCCAAGCCTTACATCACCAAGTGCAATGCAAAGCGTGGGATGCAGTTTTGTAAAGCACGCCGCCACTGGACTCTAGAGCAGTGGAGACGTGTTCTCTGGAGTGACCAATCACGCTTCTCTGTCTGGCAATTCGATCGACGAATCTGGGTTTGCCGGTTGCCAGGAGAACAGGACTTGCCTGACTGCATTGTGCCAAGTGTAAAGTTTGGTGGAAGGGGGATTATGGGGTGGAGTTTTTCAGGGGTTGGGCTTGGCTCCTTAGTTCCAGTGAAAGAAACACTTAATGCTTCAGCATGCCAAGACATTTTGGACAATTTCTTGCTCCCAACTTTGTGGGAACAGTTTGGGTACGGCCCCTTCCTGTTCCAACATGACTGCGCAAAGCGTTGGTCCGTAAAGACATGGATGAGCAAGTTTGGTGTGGAGGAACTTAACTGGCCTGCACAGAGTCCTGACCTCATCCCGATAGAACACCTTTGGGATGAATTAGAGTGGAGACTGCGAGCCAGGCCTTCTCGTCCAACATCAGTGCCTGACCTCACAAATGCGCTTCTAGAAGAATGGTCAAAAATTCCCATAAACACACTCCTAAACCTTGTGGAAAGCCTTCCCAGAAGAGTTGAAGCTGCTATAGCTGCAAAGGGTGGGCCGACTCCATATTAAACCCTACGGATTAAAAATGAGCTGTCATTAAAGTTCATGTGCATGTAATAGCAGGCGTCCCAAAACTTTTGGCAATATAGTGTATGTATCGGGTGTGCGGTCCATATAAGCCATTCTTGGACTCACTAATTAACATCAACACTAAATTATTATACATTCTCTTGTTTGACTTGTACCATAAAGCTTACATGATAATATGTTGGTAATACGTAACTGTCCGTCATTTATTTATTTGCTAAACGACGGTAATTTTTATTTGCTAAACGACGGTAATCAAACTATTGGTATCGGCATCGGTAGATATCATTCTAAAATATAGCTGAAAGCAGCAATTAAGGGGCCAAGCGCAAAGAACACGAAAAGTCATGCCAACATGGCTGGTAGCATCAGACCAACTGCAACAATGAGCAATTAAAGACACATTAAGATAATTTTAGGCAAAATGGCTGAAAAATCATAAATACAGTCACTAGTAATTTGATATAATGGTTTATCACTTTTGACCAATAGGTGGCGCTGTGACCAAATTGATGTGGTGTAGTCAGAGTGAGGTGACAATGGCACATGCAAAGTTTGGTATCAATATGTCAAAACATTGCAGAGATACAGCCTCAGAGTCACTTGTCAATGCGGTATATGTTGTCTATCGACACGAAATCTATAACTTTTTGCTAGCATGGTCTGAAGATGATACAATTCGATTTTGGTTTAAATCGAACAAGCGGTCGAGGAGGAGTTAGAAAAAGTGGGGTTTTAAAGAAAATCTAAATGGCAGACAGGAAGTTGACTATGACAAAATTGGTATCTATGTTCTCGGGATGGACCAAGGAATCTACTTAGACCAGTTTCATTACAATCAAATGTTGTTAGCATTTTTGTAAATATCATTATAACTTTTGACTACAAGGTGGCGCCCCAAAACTTTTTGAGTACTGTCTGGGCATGGTGAGTTTCTTAACGATACGCCAATGTGTTCATAAAATATAGCATTTTACCACAAAATTCGAAATGGCCGACACCTAAAATGTCCGATATGGGAAAAATGGGTGTCGTTCGAAGTTATAAGCAAAAAAATAAATTGTTCATATCTCCTGACCACTAAGTGGCACTGTTCCAAAACTGTGCAGGTCTCCTCAGGTCATGGTTGTCATATCACACACCAAGTTTGGTCAGAATATGCTAACACGTTGCAGAGCTATAGCCTCACGTTCATTTTGGTGTGCTCTTCATCAAATTCGTTTGCGTGTTATTTGAGAACGATATGACGAATCAACTTGAATTGTATAACTTTTTGTCGGCATGGTCTGAAGATGATCTGGTTAAAAAAAATGCATTCAAATCGGAGCAACAGCCTAGGAAGAGTTTGAAAAAGTAGGTTTTCGGAAAGTTCAAAATAGCGGAAAAAAATTACGTAAAAAATTATTAGCATAAGCGTGAGTACCTTGGACAGTTGGTGGGGCTAGACAGATTGAGTTAGAGACAAATTTGCTATGGTGACAGTTAACTTTCCCGTAAGCGGTTCTATGGGCTGCCATGGACTCAAGAGCGGAATAATAATAATAAGAAGAACGCCAACGGGATACAATAGGTGCCTACGCAGCTTCTCCTAATAATGGCTATCGGTAGAGAAATTTAGTATCGGTGCATCTCTAATATATATATACTCACCTAAAGGATTATTAGGAACACCTGTTCAATTTCTCATTAATGCAATTATCTAATCAACCAATCACATGGCAGTTGCTTCAATGCATTTAGGGGTGTGGTCCTGGTCAAGACAATCTCCTGAACTCCAAACTGAATGTCAGAATGGGAAAAAAAGGTGATTTAAGCAATTTTGAGCGTGGCATGGTTGTTGGTGCCAGACGGGCCGGTCTGAGTATTTCACAATCTGCTCAGTTACTGGTATTTTCACGTACAACCATTTCTAGGGTTTACAAAGAATGGTGTGAAAAGGGAAAAGCATCCAGTATGCGGCAGTCCTGTGTGCGAAAATGCCTTGTTGATGCTAGAGGTCAGAGGAGAATGGGCCGACTGATTCAAGCTGATAGAAGAGCAACTTTGACTGAAATAACCACTTGTTACAACCAAGGTATGCAGCAAAGCATTTGTGAAGCCACAACATGCACAACCTTGAGGCGGATGGGCTACAACAGCAGAAGACCCCACCGGGTACCACTCATCTCCACTACAAATAGGAAAAAGAGGCTACAATTTGCACAAGCTCACCAAAATTGGACAGTTGAAGACTGGAAAAATGTTGCCTGGTCTGATGAGTCTGGATTTCTGTTGAGACATTCAGATGGTAGAGTCAGAATTTGGCGGAAACAGAATGAGAACATGGATCCATCATGCCTTGTTACCACTGTGCAGGCTGGTGGTGGTGGTGTAATGGTGTGGGGGATGTTTTCTTGGCACACTTTAGTCCCCTCAGTGCCATTTGGGCATCTTTTAAATGCCACGGCCTACCTGAGCATTGTTTCTGACCATGTCCATCCCTTTATGACCACCATGTACCCATTCTCTGATGGCTACTTCCAGCAGGATAATGCACCATGTCACAAAGCTTGAATCATTTCAAATTGGTTTCTTGAACATGAATAATGAGTTCACTGTACTAAAATGGCCCCCACAGTCACCAGATCTCAACCCAATAGAGCATCTTTGGGATGTGGTGGAACGGGAGCTTCGTGCTCTGGATGTGCATCCCACAAATCTCCATCAACTGCAAGATGCTGCAACTGCAAGATGCTATCGTATCAATATGGGCCAACATTTCTAAAGAATGCTTTCAGCACCTTGTTGAATCAATGCCACGTAGAATTAAGGCAGTTCTGAAGGCGAAAGAGGGTCAAACACAGTATTAGTACGGTGTTCCTAATAATCCTTTAGGTGAGTGTATATATATATATATATATATATATATATATATATAACCATTAAAAAGTTAACATACAAAATATCAAACTATTTTGGTCAACAGAAGTAATCAACTGTATAACATTGCAATGTATATAAAACATGTGTGACAACCTGCCCCGACCTGGCATTTATGTAAAATACTTTTATGCTGAGAACCACCAGGGTTATTAACATTAACTTTTTCATTACTTGAAATAAAAACATTAAATGAAATAACATAAAAGATAAAAAGGTAACCTAAAACTAAATCCTAAAAAACTAAAACTTATTAAAAAAATATATAGACATTGTATTTAAAACATTCTAACTTTTACTGTAGTTTGCTACAAAGTTGCAGTGTGTTTTCATAGTACAATTCATTATTTTTAGCCCTTTACCAAATAAATTAAGTTTTCAGACCCTGTCCATGTTCCGGTAATGCATCCGCCCCTGTGGCTGACATCACTGGTGCAGCAGTGCAGTTTTTCAGTCAGCAGCAAATGCACACACCCTCCCCCTCCCGCACGTCTGCCCTCCTCATTCACGCTCACTGTCTCTGATATGAGCATGGATGAGGCAGCGGTGGAGCCGACCCTCGTGCAAACGCCCGCTGCGAGCGCTTTAAAAGGTGGCCGATATCTGTCTCTGTCTCTGTCTCCCTCCTTCCAGCACTGCTCGTTCGCCTCTTGGATTAAAGAGAACATCAAGAAGAAAGAGTGCTGCTTCTATGTGGAGGATGCCAGGTATGAGGAGTGTGTTTGTGTGTGTGTGTGATGGGCAGATCAGACGGGATGTCTGGTGTTTAATGACCTTTCCTCTTAAAGCTTAATCATTCTGGGGAATTGACCCTGTAAAACCTACTGTATCATATTTGATGCGGAAATGTTTAAGGACTTTGAAAAATGTGAGTATCAAATATGATCTATCAGGCTTTTGAGGAAAGTTCTCTCAATCATCATTGTATTGCATTGCATTATATGTTTTAAAACTACAGAGCTTTGATCATAAAACTAAGTATTTAAATATCATGTCAAAGGGGTGGATAATTATGATTTGACTTTTTTTTAACTTTAGTATGTAATGTTGCTGTTTGAGCATAAACCTCTGCAAACTTCCGACGCTCAAACTTCAAAGCAATATTTTTGTTTACACTTTTTAAGGACTACAACAAACGGCTGGTAGGGACTACAATGAGCTTCTTCAGGTTTAGTGACATCACTACCCCTAAAATTTATACTAAACCCCACTCCCGGGAACACACAACAAAGGCCATGTTGAGAAGAGGAAGAGTTGTTGTAGTCGAGCACATTTGGGAGTCGCTCAAGCTGTCATCCATCTTTCACATTTATTGCAATACCGTACGAACACAAATGCAATAGCGTGTCATAAAAGCAAGATGACAACATAAGTTATAACCGTAATTAAACTAAACTATAATTAAACTAAACTGTTCTCTCTTCATGCAGCAGATATTCTCTGGCTCATCTCACAACAGTTCCCACTTAAGTTTATAGATTATCATGACAGAATATGCAATGACTTGAAGCTAGTTAACTCATAAATTCATCAACTAGCCATTCAGAAACGTCCTGTCTCATTCTACATGTTGTCTCTTCTTCTTGAGTCTCTCCATCATTGTCCGACTCCGGTTTGAACACAAAAGGCTGAACAGTTTCTGATATTTTCAGTGCGTGTCTGCATGAGGTAATCTGAGCTGCTAACACAAGCTCTTGAAGCTCCGCCCTCTTCTTGAAAGGGGGTGGGGAGCATCACCTCATTTGCTTTTAAAGGGACATACACAAAATGTTTATTTTTGCTCACCCTCAACAATTGACAATTTTAACATGACATCAAGCGTAACATGCAACATGACATCACTATAATGACATCAAGCTTTAGCTGTATAATATATATATATATATATATATATATATATATATATATATATATATATATATATATATATATATATATATATATATATATATATGTATGTATATAATTTCCTTCAAATAAATAAGAGTAAAACCGAGGTTCTGATTGTATATCAGCTAAAGTTAAGCATTTTCTTACCAGAAAAGATATGGAATTTGTGGTCCATTTGTGGCCCTGTTTACACCTGTAGTAGACACAAGTAGACGAGGAAGACACATGCCTGTTTACACCTGGTGTTTTAAGCCGTCTCTTTTCTCCACTTTGAACCACTTCTGTCCTGATTTCTTCGAGGGGAGGGTCTATGGGCGGGTAAATGTATGGGATTTTTCAGACCTTTCAATCTAATTGATGAAATAAGCCCAAGCAATTTACAAATGAACACACCCGGAGACGATGGAAAAACACGGAGATCAGCAGCTTTAGTTTCTGCTCTGACAGCCGCAAGACCAGCCGAACGCTGTGAGTGTGTGTTATAAATCAGGAATGGAGAGAGAACATTGTGCTGGGTATGTTTTTCATCTTCAAACCAAACTTGGGTCTCCAGCATACAGTGTAAATCCTGTCTGGCTAGCGCTCATCCCATAATGTTCACGCGTTAGGTAAGTAGGCGAAGAGTAGCCGGTCTTTTAGAGGCTGTTCCAGTGCATTTGACCACATGAGTGTTTACTATGAAAGCAATCCGGTCAAATGCGTTTTCAACTACCTCTGGAAGTGGATGAAAGTGGATGAGCTCAAAGCGTTTCAGACCCAGTTTACACCTGTATTTAGCGTTGTCTTGTGATCCAATCGACCAAAACGTATCTTAATACCAGGAGTAAACAGGGCCTGTGATCTCATCAAGGTTTAACTCTTTGTACATTGGTCTCCCTAAGACTGTGTTAGCTCATCCAAATTTGGTGCAAAGTAGCATGCCTTTTAACTGTGACGAGAAAACATGACCATATTACTCCCATATTAACATCTTTGATTGAGTTCTGCTTTATGCTTGTAACTATAAATCAAGAGGTGACCATGCTTTTTCTGTGATTATAATGATACATAAATTTATCATGACTTGTGCACTAGAGCTATTCTTTTAAAAGTCATTGTGTGTATATAAAATACGATGAAGTACAATTAATGATGTGTTAGTCATATGCAACTTGACAAGCGGTAAACTAAAGATCACGTGTATGCACTCCTGTTCGCTTCTGTGTGTGGTTCAGCAACATTGGGACAATATGTGTGGTGTGCGTGTTGTTGGGCTGTAACTCATGTGTGGATAACATGGATTACTGTTGACAGGGAGGGGATTTGTAAGTGTGGTTACCCAAAGATCCAGCACTGCGATGAGGCCATCAAACCGGAGGACTATGTTGGGGAGCAGTGGGACAAACACAGGCATGTCAGAGAGATGCCCACCGATGCTTTTGGAGATATCAGCTTTGGTGGATTTGGACAGAAAACCGGGAAGGTAAAATGACGACTTTCGATTCCAATGGACCTCCTTTCTATTATACACTCTTAAAAGTAAAGGTTTCAAAAGTGGGTTTTTGCAGTAATGCCATAGAAGAACAATTTTTGGTTCCCCATTGAACCTTACAGTAATCAGTTCTCAAAATAACATTTTTTTTATCTTAGTGAATAACATTTGAATCATCTAAAGAAACTTTTAACTGTAAAAAAAACTGTGAAAAGGTTCCATGGATGTTAAAAGTTCTTCATGTAGGCGATTAAATGTCTATTTAGTTACTAGGATTAAAATAGTACACTGCAACAAAAAAAAAAAATCATATTCTTAAAGGGTAACTAAACCCCTGATCACAGCCTAACTCCAGCCACTCGCAATATTTGAAAAATGCTGGAAAAGTGGGCCGAGCCCAGCAGAGACAGAGGGACGAACCGAGGGCGGGGCTGAGCGGGGGGGCGTGCACCTGAGACCCGCAGTGACGGATTGATAGACAGCTGTCTTAACTCCCTATATACGCCAGCTTGTTACGGTATTGTTGTTTGTTGCCACGGCAACCACTTGCGTGTCAGGATTTGAAAGCGTGTCTCATGTAACAAACTCATACTTTTAGGAGTATGGTTTACTATATATCTGAAAGTCTTTTTGGGAGGGATCTACATAACTTCTCACTATCTTTAAACTGGTTGAGGTCAAGAAAACAAAAATAACATAAAACTGATTTCCTTAGAGATATATTATGAAAAATACAACAACTGTGAAATGAACAATGATAACCCCAAAGCAAAGTAACATACCATAAACCATTTTTACAAATAACCCCAAAAACCTATACAAAAAAAATCAATATATATATATATATATAAATACAAAATACAACATAACTCGTAGGATATGAATGCCAGAGTTTGGATGCAATGAGTGTGGTAATACTTATAAGTCACAGTCCATAGATGTAAAGAAGGCAGACGGAAATAGTTCTTCAACCTTGGTAAAAGTCCAGACCAGATTCAATACTCCACACCGCAATTCCAAAAGCAAGCAGAACCCGTTATTATCCTTGTAACTATTGTCCATATTTGAAGACCCAAAGCAATGAGGTCCAATGTAGGTAAATTAGACCTTTCTTTTTCCCACATGTACCATGCAATAGCCAATGTACATGTTGCACCGTATTTTTCTTTTTTAAGTGATTTCAATAAAATTTCAAGCAATTCAATGACTCAGCTGAAGGAAATAATGCATTATTTTTTTTTGCTTTAATATATGGGCCAAATGTTCTTACCAGGCCAAGTGTCAGGGTTCTGTCACTTCGGTCTAGTTTACTATTGGTTTGTGACAGAGCCCTGACACTCCTGTATTGATTGTCTTGTCTTGTGTGAGCGCTCAGCTTCGTGTGTGGAGCGTGGTGTTCAGATCCCAGCACTTCGGTCTAGTTTTTGTTTGGGTTTTGTGTTGGGATTCGGATATTCATGCTCCGTGTGTTTGTTTTCTGTCATTTCTGTGTTGTGTTCTCTGTAGCACGCGGTTCGTGTTTACATCGGCCGCGTGCTTTCATGTTATGTTTGGTCTTGTGTTGTGTAGCACGCAGCTAGTGTTTTTCACTGGCTGCGTGCTTTCATGTTGTCATGTTTTGTGTGAACATGCAGCTTATGAGTACTCATTAGCTGCATGTTCATGTCATGTTTGGTGTGAGCACATGGCTTGCCATGTATTTCTTTGTGCCACGTGCTCTCATGTCTATTGTCTAACCCCGCCCACATTGTTTCCTGTTTATTGGTTAATTTGCCCCACCTGTCTCCCTCGTGTTTGCAGTCCTGTGCTGGATCGTCGTCGTTTGTTCCTGTCGAACGTGCCTCATGTTTCCCTGCTCGTCAAGTCAAGCCAAAGTCAATTCTTGTTTTTCCCCCTTGGGGTAGTTTTTGTTTATCTTGTTTTATTTTATTAAATAAAGCCCAGTCCTCGCTCCTTTCACTCAACCATGACAGTGATAACGATAACATAAAAAAATGAACCTCTATAGGCCGTTACTGATATGGTGGCAATATGTTGTGCATCCCTAACAAAAACGTGAATTTGTGGAAACGATCATGTTATGCATGATGCACATGTTCAGGGCTCCAGACTAACATTTGAGAGCTGCTCTAAGTTCTGCAGATGGAGGCGCCAGCTCCTGATTTGGTGTCGCTGGAGGAAAAAAAATAGCTTAATATTACATGATTGTTTATTGGGAATTTAACAGTGAAGCACTGAGCTTGAATTGATATGCAGATAAAATTAACTTTTATTAACAGTAATTGTTACATGTATGTCCTGTCTTGTGTCTTGATTTAGTCTCTGTTACTCTATTTTCCCCAGTTTGGTTAATTAGTCACGTCAGTCACCTGTGCCTCGTTATCATTATTTGCTCTGTGTATTTATGCCCTCAGTGTCTGTTGGTTCTCGTTCATGTCATACGTGTCAAGAAGTGTTCCTGAGTTTTATTATTAAAATCCTCTTCTCCTTCGTCTCTGTGCGCTTATCTCGCACACATAGCTTGTAACAGTAATGTGCAAAAAACACATTTTTATGGGGAAAATGTAAATACTCTTATTAAATGTCCCATTGTTCTTCTGTAGTCTCACACTGAAATGTCCGACAGCTTCAGTGATTGTTTTCTGTGTAATTCAGTCACAATTTGAAGAAACGTTTTTGTTTTTCATAAGGCTTTCTACTTTTTTTCCCCATATATTAAGGAGTGGAAATGGCTTAGTCAAATAAGTGCTCCTATGCTGCCATGTACTGGTTATAGTCTGTTGGCCTACAACAGTCAGTTCAAACGAGTAACGCGGTTCAGTTCTGCTTTCATTTCGTTTGCCATTTGATGTTTCTTATATGTAATAAAAATGGCAGCTCTTATCAGTTGGGCACCGTGGTGGTCACACCAGTGCGACCCCTAACAAAAATTAGTAGCACCAGCAGGAAAAAAAGGTTGCAAAATGCCACCATTTGGTCACAGTTTGGAACTGTAGGTACTACATTTAGTTTGAAACTTACTTTGAGACCATGAATGTGTGTAGTATGAATGAAAATCAGATGCACTTCATCCACCATGACATTATCATGTGACCTACGGCGTCAGTTGCATTGCTTCACCGCCATTCACAAATTCTCTCCCATGGCCTCATGGGATAGTATAGTGTCCATTGAATACGCTCTTCAGAATCTCACAGAAAGTAGTAGGTCATCCAGGTACTGTTTTATGAATACAATGAATTCGGACATACACTGTTGTTTTTTGCCTACTATCAAAGTCCCTTTCAATTCAATGTCGGGTATGCAAGTGGAGCTCCTATCTCTTTGATTAGGGAAACATCAAATTCTCCAAAACTGTACGCCATGCTTACGATTAAGTTTCATATTTGAGCAGGGCCCTGACCAACTTGCTGCCCAAGGCAAGATTTTACTTGGTGCCCCATGTATCAAGGTTTAGCACTACATGTTATCAGCTTGTCCAGTCCATCCTACCCCGTCATTATGTTCATGATATTATTAATATAATTTTTTGTTTTTTTTTAAAGTCTGATGATAGTTAAACTATACAGAAATAGCACCTATGCCACATTACAGCCTAAGCCCATTAAAAGTTAATTTTTTTGCCTTTTCTCTGTCATTGCTATTATTTTATCAAACTTATTTTAAATTGTTAAAACCCCGCGACCCGGCCCCGGATAAGCGGAAGATAATGGATGGATGGATGGATGGATGGATGGATGGATGGATTATTTTAAATTGTGTGTATATGTCTGTAATTTGCAAATAAAGCCACACACAATATGAATCTGAAAAATCTGCAAGTGTAGTAAGGCAAAATCCATAAAGACACGATCTGTGAAAACAAGTCCAGCAATTAATTTTTGCAGCATTTATATTTTTATATGAAAAAACAAAACCTAAAAATTATCTAAAAATATAATTATAATCTAAATTAATGTTTTTATTCAAGTCGAATATATTATTTATTATTGATGAATCCACCTAAATAGCTAAAAAGGTAACAATTGCAGAAAAAGACGTTTAAATGTAAAATTATCTTTAAGAAGTACCAGAACG
The DNA here is from genome assembly GCA_018749465.1 of Paracanthobrama guichenoti. Lineage (NCBI taxonomy): Eukaryota > Metazoa > Chordata > Actinopteri > Cypriniformes > Gobionidae > Paracanthobrama > Paracanthobrama guichenoti. Next base: position 3,556,051 of record CM031951.1, on the reverse strand, counting down.
AACTGAATGTGGAAGGACTGTTTTGTCATCTGACAAATAACATCTGACAACAATAAGATCAGTTTTGTTTCTTTAGCTATATTGCACAATCATTTCCCAGGAAATGCATGAACTAATAAAATGTATACCTTGAAAGCAATGTAAGTCACTTTGAATAAAATCATGCAAATAAAAGCTGCATTATTCAGGCTGTGTCTCCATCACAGTTACAGAAGGTTAAATACATTCACCTTTATCTCATATGCAAACTCATAGAAGGGATTGTGTTGTGTGTGTTTAGTATGCTCGGGTGTCGTCGGACACGTCCTGTGAGAGTCTGTACCAGCTGATGACAGAACAGTGGAAGCTGCGCTCGCCGAACCTGCTAATTTCAGTGACCGGCGGAGCCAAAAACTTCTACATGAAGAATCACCTGAAGGACAAGTTCCGTCGGGGCCTCATTAAAGTCGCCCAGACCACAGGTACAGTGATATATACTATATATATGAAATATCAGCTGCTTAAATGTTTATATAGGTGCAACATTTCACATATATAAAGTTGGATATATAAATGCATCCAACTTTAGCCACATACATACAGTACACTTATGTAAAGCAATATATATATATTATATAGGAAATCTCAACTGCGTGATTGTTTATAACATCCCAAAATGTAAACTATAATATCACCCAGCTCTAATCTGCTAAATGTGACTGTAAGGCGTGAAGATATTAAGACATTATAAACAATAACATCATGACATCATTGCATTGTATGTAAAATTTTGATTGTTTAATTTGCCCATTAAAAAAATTAAATTATAGATAGATATTAATATTAATAATATTAAATTATATAATAGAATTCTGCTTGAATGCATGTCTAAACAATCTCAGATTTATAGACTTGAAATTTCCAGTTATACCAGATTAATCCCAGATCTCAGTCTGATCTTTGTGACTGTTACGGATTTGGTGTGGAACAAACTCACGAAGGCGAAGGAGAACTCGGAACTTGGAACTTGGAACTTGGAACTTGGAACTTGGAACTTTAATCATAAACTCGGGGAACAGACAGGGAAAACACCAACAAACGTAAACGAGAACCGACAAACACAGAGGGCTTAAATACACGGGAAACAAGGTGATAACTAGACTAATTAACAGGACACAGCTGGGACAAGTGAACTCATAATGAGGGTGACCATAGAAACGCAGGAGTGGCGGGAAAACTGGGAGGAGCCAGTGGGGAGCCTGGAGCAGGAGCCAGATGGCACAGAGACCAGCCAGTGATGATGGAGCCACTGGAGGAGCTGCCAGGTCGATGAGCCCGCACGAGACCAGAGGCCCAGGAGCCCGAGGTGAAGCCACAGCAACGAGCGTCCAAGGTGGAGCCGGAACACCACAGGACAGAGGCTGAGCCGGTGCGACCGAGGATGAAGGCGGAGCTGGGGGGAAGGCGGAGCCAGACGAAACCGAAGGTGTAGGCAGGACGACGACTGATGGATGGCAGTGACCTATGGATGGCAGTGACCTATGGATGTAATGCTGGAAATGCATTTTAGAGAGTTACAAAAATATATAGCATACAGTAAAAAACAAAAACAAACTGTTATTAAATAAAAAATATTGTCTGACGGACATTTCTGGTGTTACCCCCCTAGTAATGGTAGGTTTAGGAGTAGGTGAGGGGGAGGGGTTAGGATTAGGCAATCAGGTAGCGACTTCAATGAGGGGGGTAATCATGTGGCAGGGGGTCAAAATTCAGCACAACATCACCTTTCCGTGTTTTCACTGGTATACGGTAGGGGGCGCTATTACACATCTTCTGAAAGAGTGATCAAAAAACATGTGACGAAGATGCAGAAACAAGCGATGTCATATGTAATCGTATGCATATGTAAAATAACGCGATCATCAACATTAAACAGCATATCCATCAAAACTGAAATGTCGCCCCAGGATGAGCTCTAGGACCGTGAAGCTTGTTGACTTGATCTAACTCCATCTGTGTTTTGATCATCACTCTGAATCTGATCCGGATGTAGTCTCAGCTAGAATTTATATTTACAATTAAAACACACACATTACTATCTGTAGAGCTGCTTATAGCTAAATTGAACTCATTCATCATAGTTGATTACATTTTCAACATTATTCAACACTGTTATTGAGCTGAATAACGACACTACAGTCTTTTGTAGAGCTGTTTTACAGCTGAAATTGAATTTGTTTCATAACTGATTAATTTAAATGTGACTTAAAAGATAAAAACAGAGTCACAGAATGACACAGAGTCATTAAACAACATTACCCAAAAAATATTGCACTGAACCAAAGCTTCTCTATTGCCCCTTTCACACAGTAATCCCGTTAAATTACCTTAAAATTACCAGAATGACTTTACCGGTGAATACACAGATATACATTTTACGTTTTACTATCTGTTCAGTTGGACACCTTTTTTTTTTACTTCTGAGTGACAGGCATAAGGACGTAATCAAACAGAGCATGTTTCTGCTCTTAAAAACACGAGACATGCATAATTGAGAAGGTCCTGTTCACACATGATCACTTGACGGTAATTTAGCGGTAATTTACCAGTGTGAAAAGGGGCTTATGATTCCTTAAATGCTAAATAGAGCATGTGTGTGCAACCGTCACAAACCGGTCTAGCACAAGAGGCAGAAATACAGTTTTGATGGTTTGTTCTGGTTTTGTTCCAATGCTGTACGTGTGGCAGGTGCGTGGATCCTGACAGGAGGTACACACACAGGTGTGATGAAGCACGTGGGCATGGCCGTGCGAGATTACACGCTCAGCAGCAGTTCGATGGATGGACAGATCGTCGTCATCGGTGTGGCACCCTGGGGAGTCATTCACAACAGCCACACACTGATCCATTCTGAGGTCAGACATACAGTATTGATGCAAAGTCATGTCGAAAAATAAAAATATCGAAAATATCATATGTGACCCTGGACCACAAAGCCAGTCATAAGGGTCAAATCTATGAAATTGAAAAAGCTGAATAAATAGCTTTCCATTGACATATGGTTTGTTAAAAATCTAAATATTGAGAACATCTCCTTTAAAGTTGTCCAAATGAGGTCCTTAGCAATGCATATTGCTACTAATAATAAAGTTTTGATATATTTATGGTAGGAAATATACATAATATCTTCATGGAACATGATCTTAATATCCTAATGATTTTTGGCATAAAAGAAAAATAATTTTGACTTATATGATGTATTGTTGGCTATTGCCACAGATATACCTGTGAGACGCAGGACTGGCTTTGTGCTCCAGGGTCACATATTTAAATCATTGCAAGTATATTGTGAATCTGGTACTGCTTGATAATGCATTTTAAATCAGATCTAGCTTCTAGAAATTGCTGTCAACTGGATGCTGTTAATGAGTTTATCATTAAGAGTTTTATGAGGTCTTGTCGTCTTTCTCTTTTAGGGCTGTTTCCCTGCGTACTACGCTCTGGACGAGCAGGGCCAGGGCCGTCTCTCCTGTCTCGACATCAATCATACTCACTTCCTGCTGGTGGATGATGGCACTCATGGACATTATGGAGTTGAGATTGAGCTGCGGACCCGTCTGGAGAGACTTATCTCTCAACAATCACTGGGAAGCAGAGGTGCAGCTTCATAAGATTACACATAATTTAATTTAATTTGTTTTTGCATTCACAGTAGTAATTTCCCAGCAGTTCCACCAGTGTGTCCTTCAGCAAGGCACTTTACTCCATGTTGTTCCAGGGGGATTTGGATAAAAATCAGTACAATAGTACAATAACCATCAGTATAAGTTCAAAAGTTTGGAGTCGGTACGGTTTACTGTTTTTGAAAAGTCTCTTCTGCTCATCAAGGCTCATTTATTAGATCAAAAATACCGTAAAAATTCTGAAATATTACAATTTCGATTAATGGGTTTTCTATGTGAATATATAGTAAAATATTATTTCTTTCTGTGATCAAGGCTGGATTTATCATCATTACTCCAGTCTTCAGTGTCACATGATCCTTCAGAAATCATTCTAATGTGATGATTTGATACTCTAGAAACATTTATGATTATTATCAATGTCGTATTGCTTCATATTTTTTGTGGAAACGGATACATTTTTTCAGGATTCTTTGATAAATATAAAGTTCAAAAGAACAGCATTCATTTGAAATAGAATCTTTTGTAACATTATAAATGTCTTCAATTTAATCAATTTAATGCGTGAATAAAAATATTGATTTCTTTAAAAAAACCCTACTGACCCTTAACTTTTGAGTGGTAGTGTATTTTGTGGAAATGTAACCGTAACGGATTAGTTCACTTCAAAATGAAAATGTCCTGATATTTTACTCGCCCCCATCTCATCCAAGATGTTCATGTCTTTCTTTCTTCAGTGGAAAATAAATTAAGTTTCTTGAGGAAAACATTCCAGGATTTTTCTCCACATAATGGACTTCAATGGGAACCAACGGCTGAAGGTCCAAATCAATGCAGCTTCAGAGGAAGGGCTTCAGAGGCTCTGCATGATCCCAGAGGAATAGGGTCTGATCCAGACAAACCATCTGACATTTAAAAAAAAAAAAAAAAAAAAAAATGTATATATACTTTTTAACCTAAACTGCTCATATTGCGCTGCTCTGCGGCTCGCCACAGATTGTGTAATCACGTCGGAAAGGTCACGCTAGACGTAGGCGGAAGCACCGCCCCCGAGTTTATAAAGTGCTCATGCGAAGACTAATACAAACGCCCTTTAGCAAAAAAAGGTTAAACAATGATGTCGGGCGATTTTGAAGTTGGAGATGGAGTGTTTTAGTACAGGATGTTTGTATTCGTCTTCACACGTTCGCTTGGGGCGGTGCTTCCACCTACGTCTAGCGTGACCTTTCCGACGTGATTACACAATCTGTGGCGAGCCGCAGAGCAGCGCAATATGAGCAGTTTAGGTTAAAAAGTATATAAATGTTTAATTATTTGTGAAAATGTCCGATGGTTTGTCTAGATCAGACCCTATTCCTCTGGGATCATGCAGAGCCTCTGAAGCCCTTCCTTTGAAACTGCATTTGATTTGGACCTTCAACCGTTGGTTCCCATTGAAGTCCATTATGTGGAGAAAAATCCTGGAATATTTTCCTCAAAAAACTTCCTTTCTTTTCCACTGAAGAAAGACATGAACATCTTGGATGAGATGGAGGCGAGTAAATTTGAAGTGAACTAATCCTTTAATCAAATGACCACAGAATAGTCTTGATAATTAACAAAACTTTTATTCATTATAATAAATACAGTTAACACATCAGTTAATTTTTCAGTCTTGTTTATTTATAGGCCACTCTTGCCTCTTCTGATGGGCCACTACTGAATATTTCAATACAAAAGGGATAATTTTTTGAACCAGTTCATTGGAATGAACTGTTCATATGAACGATTCACTCAAATGAATCAGACCTCCTAGCTGTACATTCATTTTCACACTGCTGAAAAATGTAGTGTGTGTTTAGTTTTCTCTCCTGTGCTGATGTATTTCCTGTTGAAACAGGAAATTTAGGCAGAGCATATCGAAGGGATCATTTTTAAAAATAGCCTTTAATTTGGACAAAATTTGCATAGTTTTACAAAATGTTTTTTTAACTTTTAGGAGTACAGTACAACATCTTCAGTCATTTTGCTTCTCCAACATAATCTTTATCCAGGCTGTCATACAAAGAAATTATGAACACAAGAGAAAACCAACAGAATATTAATAACTGATTATGTTGTAGTCAGTGTTGTTTTTGCATAGTAAAAATCTGTAGCTGTAGTTTGCTGTAGCTCCTTCAAAAAATCCACCATCATCCCTGTCCCTAAGAACAGTAAACCCTCTTGCCTAAATGACTATCGTCCAGTGGCTCTCATGTCTATAGTCATGAAGGTCTTTGAGAGACTCATTAAAAACACCATTTGCTCCTTCATTCCTGACACTTTGGACCCTCTTCAGTTTGCCTATCGTCCCAATAGATCGACTGAAGATGCCATCTCTCATGTCCTCCACTCCTCCCTCACTCACATCAACAGCAAAAGTGGGAACTACGTAAGGCTGCTATTTATTGACTATAGCTCAGCCTTTAACGCCATAGTTCCCATTAAGCAAACCGCCAAACTCCTGGATCTCGGCCTGAATCCTTCTCTCTGCCACTGGATTGAGGACTTCCTCACTGGCAGGCCTCAGGTGGTGAGAATGGGCCAGTTCACCTCCACCTCCATCACCCTGAGTGTGGGAGCTCCACAGGGCTGTGTCCTGAGCCCCCTGCTCTACTCTCTCTACACGCATGACTGTTTGTCCACACACAGCTCCACCTCTATCATCAAATTTGCTGATGATACTGTTGTCCTGGGCCTCATTTCCAACAACAATGAGACGGCATACTTGGACGAGGTGGAGCATCTAACATCATGGTGCCAGGACAACTGTCTCTTTTCTTCTACTTGACTTGATTATTTATAATTCTACAGATATATATATATATATATATATATATATATATATATATATATAGTACTTTTTTATTCTATTTCTATTATAATTTCCTCCTTGTGTTTTTAACTGTGAATTTGCACTGTCCACGGAGCGGACCTGTTTACATTTCACTGCCGGTTGTATATTCTGTATATAACTGTGTATGTGACAAATAAAACTCTTGAATCTTGATCTTGAATCTTGAATCTTGAATCTTGAATCTGTACTTTAACACTGTTCACCAGTGTTTCGCCTGTTTATTAGTGTTGTCTTTCCATCAGAGAGTGGCGTTAAGATACCGGTGGTCTGTGTGGTTTTGGATGGTGGTCCAGGAACTCTAAACGTAAGATTTTAAAGTCATCAGTTTCGTAGATTCTAAATGAATGTTCTTTCATTAATCCAAATGCACATATTTATTGACAGACGATTTACAATTCAATGCTGAACAACACGCCGTGTGTCGTGCTGGAGGGATCTGGACGCCTGGCGGACGTCATTGCTCAGGTGGCGGCTCTGTCGGTGTCAAAGGTCACTCTGGTCCTTATCAGCCAGCTCTTGAAGAGGTTTTTTGGACAAGAGTACAAAAGCTTTACTGAGGTGCAGGTCATTGAGTGGACCAAGAAGGTAATGGACAAAAGCACACATATCATGACAGTTTCACACTAACTCAAAATTACACAGTAATGCTTCTTATCTAGGACTAATTCTGTGACAAAGTTTGGGGTCTGTAAAATGTTTTTTATGTTTTTTTGAAAGAAGTCTCTTCTGCATTTATTTTCATACTCATCACAACAGCACCACGAACGCGTAACACACACACTCACTGCAATCGCTTTACTAACACGCAACACACACTCATTGCGACCGCTTCACCAACACGTAACACACACTCATCATGACCGCTTCACTAACACGTAACACACACTCATCATGACCGCTTCACTAACACGTAACACACACTCATCATGACCGCTTCACCAACACGTAACACACACTCATCATGACCGCTTCACCAACACGTAACACACACTCATCATGACCGCTTCACTAACACGTAACACACACTCATCATGACCGCTTCACTAACACGTAACACACTCATAACACGTAACACACTCTTATAACACACAACACACACTCACATTGCGACCGCTTCACCAACACGTAACACACACTCATTGTGACCGCTTCACTAACACGTAACACACACTCATTGTGACCGCTTCACCAACACGTAACACACACTCATTGTGACCGCTTCACTAACACGTAACACACTCATAACACGTAACACACTCATAACAAGTAACACACTTATAACACGCAACACACACTCATTGCGACCGCTCCCCCAACACGTAACACACACTCATTGCGACCGCTTCACTAACACGTAACACACACTCATTGCAATTGCTTCACTAACATGTAACACACACTTATACCATGTAACACACACTCATTGCAACTGCTTCACCAACACGTAACAAACACTCATTGCAACTGCTTCACCAACACATAACACACACTCATTGCAACTGCTTCACCAACACGTAACAAACACTCATTGCAACTGCTTCACCAACACATAACACACACTCATTGCAACTGCTTCACCAACACGTAACACACACTCATTGCAACCGCTTCACCAACACATAACACACACTCATTGCAACTGCTTCACCAACACGTAACAAACACTCATTGCAACTGCTTCACCAACACATAACACACACTCATTGCAACTGCTTCACCAACACGTAACAAACACTCATTGCAACCGCTTCACCAACACATAACACACACTCATTGCAACTGCTTCACCAACACGTAACAAACACTCATTGCAACCGCTTCACCAACACATAACACACACTCATTGCAACTGCTTCACCAACACGTAACAAACACTCATTGCAACCGCTTCACCAACACATAACACACACTCATTGCAACCGCTTCACCAACACATAACACACACTCTGTACTGGCCTCACTAAACGTATGCGTATTTAGCTATCCAGTGCTTATAAACAGCCAGGTGAGGTGAACAAAGAAAAGAGATGATGCTTTATCCCAAGGTCCTTTTTCTCCTCTCCTTTATTTTACACACAGCAGTGCAAAAACAAGCTGTAAAACTGTAAACACAAATAAAAGTACCTATTAACTCAAATTGCCTTCTTCAATCATTTCCAAAGCCAAATGCAACACATACATCGTTTTCTACTAAGCATGAGCTGCCATTACACGGAAAACAGAGGAATCTACACTTCGTGGCAACACGTTAATTTTCTTACTACACATCTTAAGAAAACGACTAATATAAAACGCCTTATATTACACACAGTGTTACTCGCCGGCATTGCCCCCGAGGGGAAACACAACTGAACGTAGTTTGAAGAAACTTGACAGCAGAATTTACACAGCACAGAGTACAACTCGCACTGGAAAAGTCGTGCACTAACTGCACACTAATCTCGTTACAAACGAGAATACAAACGAGAATACAACAGGAAATAGGAACTGTACACCAAACCTGCCATTACCACAAGTGTCCTGTAGATGGCGTTAAAGCACTGCAAATAACTAAGGAAACACAAAATGCATGAATGAATGCTCATTAAGACCAACACACTCCCTGCCTGGTATCTTGAGGATACCACATCTGTTACCTTTTAAATGCACACACTTTACTTAAACACAAGTGACATCCTGTTTAGGGGAGAAAAGTAAGATAAGTTCAGTCACAGGTCTTTTAAACACTTTAGGAGTGCCGTGACGAATCACTCTGATATCTACAGTCCTGACAACATTATCTCTGCTGGGAAAAGTTTTGATGACCACTGCCATTGGCCAGTGGTTCCTTGGCACTGCATTGTCTTTCATCAAGATGACGTCTCCTTCTTGCAAGTTAGGCCTTTTGTCCTGCCACTTGGCACGACTTTGCAGGGTGCTCAGGTATTCACGTTGCCATTTGTGCCAAAATGTCTCTGCGAGATGTTGTACCAGCTTCCATTGGTGACGGATGATCTCTGCCTTGCCAAAGTCAGGCGGAGGCGACGATGGGGCTCCTGTCTTTTGTGTCAGAAGCATGGAGGGGGTAAGTATGAGAGGGTTCTCAGGATCAGTTGACACAGGCAGCAGGGGTCTCGCATTCATAATTGCACACACCTCTGCCATGAGTGTGACGAGGACCTCGTGTGTCAATGAAGAGAAGCGTTGCTGCAGGAACATGGAGTCTAGGATGCGACGGGCCACTCCGATAAGTCGCTCCCAGGCACCTCCCATATGGGAGCGTGCGGGGGTTGAAAATCCATGTGCATTGTTGGTCTTGTAGGTAACGTTGCATGTCTGCGTCATCTTCCAGATTCAATTCTTTTGAAGCACCAGTAAAGTTAGTGCCTCTGTCAGACCTAATCTGTGTGGCAGGGCCTCTGATGGAGAAAAATCTCCGTAGAGCATTTATGAAACTAGATGCACTCAGTGTCTCTATCACTTCAATGTGTACAGCACGCACACACAGACAGGTGAACATTACCGCCCACCTTTTGCTGTTTGCTTGTCCTCCTCTCGTCCGACGGCTGATAACCTCCCATGGGCCAAACACGTCCAAGCCGACGTACGTGAACGGTGGGGCAGCTTGTAGCCTGTCTGCAGGCAGATCTGCCATCAGCTGATGCTCTTTTTTGCCACGCAGTCTCCTGCAGGTGACACATTGGGACAGAGTGCCTCTAATACATCTCTTTCCGCCCACCAGCCACAGTCCAGCGTCCCTGATGGCCCCCTCTGTAAAATGTCTGCCCTGGTGTTTTACCTGCTCGTGATAGTGGCGCACAAGGAGTGTCGTTAGGTGGTGCTGAACTGGGATGATGAGGGGATTGGTGCGGTTTATCTCAAGGCCAGACTGAGTGATGTGTCCGCCCACTCTGAGAAGTCCAAAGCTGTCAACCACTGGGCACAGCTTTGCAATGTTGCTCTGTTTTGGAATGCCTGACTTACTCTGAATGTTACTGAATTCACTAGGATATCTTTCCAGCTGCATGTTCTTGATCAGTAGTTTCTTTGCTTTTTCCAGGTTCTCTGGCGTGATTGCTTTCTTACAGGTATGCCATCCTCTGCATGTGTTGTCTTTGTCCGTTAGTTTGAAACACTGGGCTATGTGAATCAGGACCGCAAGTGTTCTTAACACAGAAGTCCACTTTGAGAAACGCTCGAAACGTTCAGTGCCTAAGCTGGGCTGTGTGATTTCAGTGACTAGCGTTGCGACCTGAGGTCTGATCTCAGAGTCTAATTCTGGGTCAACTAGATCAAACAGTGACTGATGATCAGCTGGAGGCTTACCAGACAAGAAGGCGGGTCCGGCCAGCCAGTTCGTGTCTCTCAATGATGGATCTGGAGCCATGGTCGGCTGGGTTGAGCTCTGAGGGGACATACTTCCACTGTTGAGGTGACGTTGCTTGTCTGATGCGTTGGACCCTGTTGCTTACATAAACATAAAATCTTCTCTGCTCATTATTAATATAACCTAACACAACTTTGCTGTCCGAATAGAAAGTGACAGAGTTCATGTGCGAGTCCATGCTACTCACAACAGTCTCAGCTATCTCAACCGCAAGGACTGCAGCACAGAGTTCGAGTCTGGGGATTGTAGTCTCCTTCACTGGTGCCAGCTTTGCTTTGCCAAGCACAAATCCGACTTCAGAGCGTCCATTTTCATCGGTCACCTTCAAATAGGCAACCGCTGCGATTGCTTTGGTTGAAGCATCCGCAAACACACACAACTCTCTCGTGCTTGCTGCAGAGGTGGAGAGAGATGTAGCAGCAGCGGGGATCTGTATGTCTTGGAGGCATTGAAGGGAGGACTTCCATCTCATCCACTCCGCTTGGAGGTGTCCAGGTAATAGCGCGTCCCACTCACCGTTTTCTATGGTCAGCTCTCTCAGCAACGATCTCCCTTGTATAGTGACAGGTGAGAGAAAGCCGAGCGGATCAAAGATGCTGTTTATGGTTGAGAGTACACCTCTGCGTGTGAAAGGTTTGTCGTCTCGTTGTACTTGAAAGGTGAATGTGTCTGTGACTATGTTCCAGCTGATACCCAGGCTACGCTGCACAGGGACGTTATCCGTGGCAAAGTCCTGGTCTTTAATGCTGTTTGCAAGGTCTTCAGGAGGGAATTCAGCCACGACAGCTGCACTGTTTGATGTGATCTTGTGCAGCCGGAGGCTGTTGTAGAAGAGCATCTCCTGTGCCCTCTTCACCAAGTTGATGGCCTCGGTCTCTGTTGCAAACGACTTCAGAGCATCGTCGACATAAAAGTCTCTCTCGATGAATGCTCTGACATCAGCGCCGAATTCAGATTCTGCTTCTTTCGCTGCCCTCCTGAGGCAGTAGATTGCTACAGCAGGAGACGGTGTGTTGCCAAACACATGCACACGCATTCTATAGTCTACAATGTCACTGTCCCATTTGTTGTCGCGGAACAATAGAAACCTCAGGTAGTCTCTGTGCTCCTCCTTGACTACAAAACAGTAAAACATGTGTTGAATATCTGCAGTCACAGCAATTTTCTCTTTTCTAAACCTGATGAGGATGCCTAACAGGTCATTGTTCTGATCTGGGCCTTTGAGCAAGACACTGTTCAGTGAAATCCCTTCGTACTGAGCACTTGAATCGAACACTATTCGAATCTGTTCTGGTTTCTTGGGATGGTAGATGCCGAAGGATGGCAAATACCAGCTTTCTTGTCCTTCTTGGAGGACGGGGGCATTCTCTGCATGTTGACTGTCAATCATCTTTTGCATGAACTGCATGTAATGTTCTTTCATGTCGGGTTTCTTCTCTAGTGTGCGGCAGACTGACTTGAGTCTTTTCATGGCATAGTCTCTGTTGTTTGGCAGACGTTCTCTCGGGGTCCGAAAAGGTAGGGTTGCGACCCAGTTATGAATGCTATCTTGATATACCTCAGTATCCATGATCCTCAGGAAGTTGAGATCATCGATGGACGGAGCAGGTTGGTGATCTTTGTCGGTGCAGTGGAAGACGGAGGACTTCAGGTGATCCCCCGTGCAACAGAGAAGCAGTGTGAACAGCGGCTTGCTGAGATGGAGGATCATGAAGGACTGAGTGGCTGTGTGGAGGGTCTTTCACACGCAGGTGGCTAGAGCAGGGTGTGAGGTAGCTGGGTGGCCATCTCCCAAGATACATGTTTTGAGGGAAGTGACTGAGGAGGGCGGTGTGCTGTGCCGAGGCACACATCGCCGATCACCACCCAGCCTAGGTCTAGCTTTTGAGCGAATGGGGCATTGTCGGGGCCATTGATCTGTTTTCTGATCTTGTGTATACTCAAAATGTCTCTCCCTAGCAACAGTAGTATCTGGGCACTGGGGTCTAATGGAGGAATCTCACTGGCTAAGCATCTCAGATGAGGATGATGTAAAACTGCACTGGGAGTTGGGATTTCAGACCTGTTGTTCGGGAGTTCATTGCATTCAATGAGGACGGGAAGAGGGACGCAGGTCTTTTCATCCAGTGACTCCAGCATGTAGCCACAAGCTCTCCTTCCAGAAGTCTCTATACTGCCCGCACACGTTTTGAGCGTGTACGAAGATGGAGTGCTATTGTCGCTGAATATCTCAAAGAATTCTGTACGTGCAAGGGATTTATTACTTTGCTCATCAATGATAGCATACACTCTAGTTGTTGCTTCTCTCTGGCCTTGTGGGTAGACACTAACTAAGCATATTTTGGAGCAACCTCTAGCACTCATACCCTCTCCGCATACCTCAGTGCACTTGGAAGAGACCGTCTCTGGAGGCTGCTGGTTCTCTCTGCCCTCCCTGCCGTTCTCTGACGTAGAGATGGGGCGGCTTTGCTTTCCATGGTGATGGACCCGGATGGAGGGCTTTGACGTGTTTGATGCTCTGACATTCTGCACATGTTATGGTTTTGTCACAGTTCTTTGCAATATGTGTGGTTAAAGCACAACAGCGGTAGCAGATGGAATTGTCTTTGAGATATTGTTTACGGTCAGCTAGCAGTTTGTCTCTAAAGCTCCTACATGCTCCTAATGAATGGGGCTTTCTGTGGATTGGGCACTGCTTGGTGAGATCTAGAGAGTCAGCTTCAGGCTCACCTTTCTGGCTGGACTCGACGACTTGAGTCTTGTGGACTGCAACAGACTGGTTGATTCTACTGTGGATGTTTTTGGGTTTGTCTCTATTTGTGGCAGGCAGAAGTGGCATGGTGACTCTGAAACTGGGATCGTTTCTTGCTTTAGCTTGGTTCTGAATGAAATCGACGAACACGCCGAATGGGGGAAAGGAAATCTGATGCTGTTGCTTTATCTGAGAGCCGAGGACATCCACTTCTCCTGTAGATTATACGGAGCTTTTCTATGATTGGGGCTACTCCCTAGCAGTGTCAAGGTAAGCTAGTCCTGGAAGGAATCCATCCTGCTTTGCTGCGTACAGTTCCTGTAGCAGGTCGGCTAAGTCGCGTAGCTTGGCTGGCTCTTTGTTGGAGATTCTCGGGAAGCTTTCCAGTCTGGCAAATAACGCCCCTTCAATAGCTTCGGGGGTGCCATAGCACTCTTCAATGCGCTGCCAGATAGCTTGGAGGCCACCCTGGGGGTCCCTGATGTAGGCTGCTCTGAGCCTGCGTGCTTGTTCGGACGACTCTTTACCGAGCCATTTAATCAGAAGGTCAGTCTCTTCTGCTACTGACAAGCCTATATTGTCTATGACATTGCAGAATGAAGCTTTCCACGCCCAGTAATTCTCTGCCTTATCGTCGAACTTCATCAGCCCTGTGGAGACGATCTGGTTTCTAGTGATGAACTTCGCCAGGTCAGCAGTTGGGGAGCTGTGTCCATCTTGAGCAGACGTGTGATGAAGGGAGGTAGGGCGTGGAGCAGGACTGGGTAGCCCATGGTCTTTTCCTCTCTGCCATGCTTGGTTGCTGGCTTGGTGTGGGCTGTAATACAGACTAGCAGGTAACATGGATGGCTGCTGTGGCTGTAATGGTACCTGTGACGGCGGTGGCAGCCGTCTTGGAGCTGGTGTCGGTCTCAGGGACTCTGCTGGTGGGTGTGACGATAGCTTTGCAAGCGATGTTGCTGGATGCTGTACTGGAGGTCTTATGGCTGGCTGCGTTGGAGGACGTGCAGGTGAAAGCGGATGGCTGTGCCGGCTGGGCGGAGTACTATAGCATTCTTGTTTTGTTTCTCTCTGCGGTGGCACGCTGTTTGCAGTGAAATACCTTTGGTTCAGTTCTGACTCCGGTTCCCCGAGGCACGAACAGAGCTTGATGCAAATAACTCTGATCTCACCTCCCATTCACCAGCTTCTGCATCAGTCACACCAGTGGGAAGTTGCATTTCGGTCGGAGAATCCATGTCTTATGGAACAGGGGAATCCGGGCAACTCACATGCAGGCTTGTTTTCTCTAGCAGTTGAAGTTCTGTCTTCTTCTCGACAGGCGAGGGTTTGCCGTTTTACTGTACTGGCCTCACTAAACGTATGCGTATTTAGCTATCCAGTGCGTATAAACAGCCAGGTGAGGTGAACAAAGAAAAGAGATGATGCTTTATCCCAAGGTCCTTTTTCTCCTCTCCTTTATTTTACACACAGCAGTGCAAAAACAAGCTGTAAAACTGTAAACACAAATAAAAGTACCTATTAACTCAAATTGCCTTCTTCAGTCATTTCCAAAGCCAAATGCAACACATACATCGTTTTCTACTAAGCATGAGCTGCCATTACACGGAAAACAGAGGAATCTACACTTCGTGGCAACACGTTAATTTTCTTACTACACATCTTAAGAAAACGACTAATATAAAACGCCTTATATTACACACAGTGTTACTCACCGGCATTGCCCCCGAGGGGAAACACAACTGAACGTAGTTTGAAGAAACTTGACAGCAGAATTTACACAGCACAGAGTACAACTCGCACTGGAAAAGTCGAGCACTAACTGCACACTAATCTCGTTACAAACGAGAATACAAACGAGAATACAACAGGAAATAGGAACTGTACACCAAACCTGCCATTACCACAAGTGTCCTGTAGATGGCGTTAAAGCACTGCAAATAACTAAGGAAACACAAAATGCATGAATGAATGCTCATTAAGACCAACACACACTCATTGCAACTGCTTCACCAACACGTAACAAACACTCATTGCAACTGCTTCACCAACACATAACACACACACATTGCAACCGCTTCACCAACACATAACACACACACATTGCAACCGCTTCACCAACACATAACACACACTCATTGCAACTGCTTCACCAACACGTAACACACACTCATTGCAACCGCTTCACTAACACGTAACACACACTCATTGCAACCGCTTCACTAACATGTAACACACACTCATACCACGTAACACACACTCATTGCAACTGCTTCACCAACACGTAACACACACTCATTGCGACCGCTTCACTAACATGTAACACACACTCATACCACGTAACACACACTCATTGCAACTGCTTCACCAAAACGTAACAAACACTCATTGCAACCGCTTCACCAACACGTAACACACACTCACTGCGACCACTTCACCAACATGTAACATACACTCATTGCAACTGCTTCCCCAACATGTAACACACACTCATTGCGACCGCTTCACTAACACGTAACACACACTCATTGCGACCGCTTCACTAACACGTAACACACACTCATTGCAACCGCTTCACTAACATGTAACACACACTCATACCACGTAACACACACTCATTGCAACCGCTTCACCAACACGTAACACACTCACTGCGACCACTTCACCAACATGTAACACACACTCATTGCAACTGCTCCCCCAACACGTAACACACACTCATTGGGACCGCTTCACTAACACGTAACACACACTCATTGCAATTGCTTCACTAACATGTAACACACACTCATTGCGACCGCTTCACTAACACGTAACACACACTCATTGCAACTGCTTCACCAACACATAACACACACTCATTGCAACCGCTTCACTAACATGTAACACACACTCATACCACGTAACACACACTCATTGCAACTGCTTCACTAACATGTAACACACACTCATACCACGTAACACACACTCATTGCAACTGCTTCACCAACACGTAACACACTCATTGCGACCGCTTCACTAACATGTAACACACACTCATTGCAACTGCTTCACCAACACGTAACACACTCATTGCGACCGCTTCACTAACATGTAACACACACTCATTGCAACCGCTTCACTAACATGTAACACACACTCATACCACGTAAAACACACTCATTGCAACTGCTTCACCAACACGTAACACACACTCATTGCAACCGCTTCACCAACACGTAACACACACTCATTGCAATCGCTTCACTAACATGTAACACACACTCATACCACGTAACACACACTCATTGCAACTGCTTCACCAACACGTAACACACACTCATTGCAACCGCTTCACTAACATGTAACACACACTCATTGCAACTGCTTCACCAACACGTAACACACACTCATTGCAACCGCTTCACTAACATGTAACACACACTCATTGCAACCGCTTCACTAACATGTAACACACACTCATTGCAACTGCTTCACCAACACGTAACACACACTCATTGCAACCGCTTCACTAACATGTAACACACACTCATTGCAACTGCTTCACCAACACGTAACACACACTCATTGCAACCGCTTCACTAACATGTAACACACACTCATACCACGTAAAAAAACACACTCATTGCAACTGCTTCACCAACACGTAACACACACTTGATTGAGGGGGCAGGATAGTCATGA
Organism: Paracanthobrama guichenoti; assembly: GCA_018749465.1. NCBI lineage: Eukaryota > Metazoa > Chordata > Actinopteri > Cypriniformes > Gobionidae > Paracanthobrama > Paracanthobrama guichenoti. The sequence goes on along the minus strand of CM031951.1, from coordinate 3,538,712 downwards.
TCCCCCCTGTGTATCTATACTGTATATGTATATAGTATATTAAATATACTGTAAGTGATCTAGAAGATGTTTATTTTTGACTTTCTTTAGATTCAGGACATTATCCGGATGCCTCATTTACTGACTGTGTTTCGTATAGACGAGGATAAAAACTATGATGTTGACGTTGCCATCCTACAGGCTCTGCTGAAAGGTACGATCACTTTCAGACGGCGCGTGCACACACCCCTCCCTTTCTTAATCTGGAAACTGAAGACTTAAATTACCAGCTAAATAACTGGATTAAGCTGGTAATGGTTGGATAACTAATGACGGCTACACTGTTGTGAGTGGATCTTTAGCTGTAATCTTGACAGTGATCAAGAGTCTGTCAGCATTTTCTTATGATTTAAAGAGTTTTGGAGTTGTTTAATGCTTTGGCCCGATGGTTTCTAGAAAGAATGAATCACATTCCTGGAAGAAAACCCACAAGGGGTTTATATCATTCAGCTCAGATTACTTGAGCCCATTTATCCTCCCTTGAGATTCTGGAAACCTCTCTGATTGCGGAAGCTATTAGCGTTTATGTTATATTGATGGATGATGCATATCTCAAATGCTGAAGAGTTTTTTTTGTGTAGCTTTGTTTAACTTTGAATATTATCACATGCTCACATGCTCGCTTACAGACACACATGACTTGTCTTTGAATTAGATGCTTGTGACCAACACAGTTCTTCAGTGAAACACAAAAAAATAAGTTTTTTTCCCATGCTATAAAAGTAAAAGGTGACCAGGGTTTGAGCTGTTTTTGAACCGTCCTCCCTGTGCAAAATTAGAGTCTCATAAAGTCTCATATACTTTCTTTTAGAGGAGTATTACTTAAGGAAATAAGTAAAATGATAGTGTTATTTATATACTAAAGCGTCACTTTCACTTTGGCTATACGTCACGTCACTATTATAGTATTTATTATATTTTTAATTAGCTTTTATTTTAGTTTTAGAAATTTAGAAATGTGCTTTTGTCATGTTTATTTTTATCTATATTTCTTTTAATTTGAACAAAATTTTTGTTGTTTTATTTTTGTTTATTTTATTTAGTTGTTATCAAAAACATTTTTTTATTTTATTTTAGTTAACAATAATAGCTCTGCACAAGGCAACATTTCACATTTTTTATCAAGGCAACTAATAATTAATTTAATTTAATTTAATTTAATTTAATTTAATTTAATTTAATTTAATTTAATTTAATTTAATTTAATTTAATTTAATTTAATTTAATTTAATTTAATTTAATTTAATTAGTTACCGAAACAAGTTTTAATAGTTTTAGTTTACAATAACAGCATTGTCCATGTCAGTTTAGTTTTACTTTAGTTTAGTTTTGTTAACAAAAACATTTTTTATAATTAACAATAACAGCAGTCACAAGACGTGACTTTTGAATTTACGGGGTCAGGGACTTGAGGACATTTCCCCCCTCCTCATTTAGGAGGAGAAATACAAAAGACAAACTGGTAAGAATTGTTAAACCTCTACTGGATAAAGACACGTGTTGTTGCTCCTCAGCCTCCAGAAGTGATGAACATGCTGGCCGACAGTCCTGGGAGAGACAGCTGGAGCTCGCTGTGGCCTGGAACCGGGTCGACATCGCAGAGACTGAGATCTTCACCGAAGAGAGCCAGTGGACGGTGGGTAAAAATAACGCAAAAAGCTACGAGAATTACAGAGACATTACAAAATATAATACCACATTGAAATAATGGTAGTTAAAATTTTACGAAATACATCGTTTGTTCACAGTTTTTGCCCCTATTATGCTATTTTTAAGGTTCCTAATTTAGTTTTAGAGTCTCCTACTACAGGTTTACATGCATCCAAGGTCAAAAACACTTTAATTTTCTCATAATATACATTGCAGCATCACATTTTTCTCACAGTGTCTGAAACGGTTTGATCAAGCATCCAGTCTCTCTAAACTCCTCCTTTTTGAGAGCCTACTCTGCTCTGATTGGTCAGTTGGTCTAGTCTGTTGTGATTGGTCTACTGTGTTCTGATTGGTCAGTCGGTCTAGTCTGTTGGGATTGGTCTACTCTGCTCTGATTGGTCAGTTGGTCTAGTCTGTTGTGATTGGTCTACTGTGTTCTGATTGGTCAGTCGGTCTAGTCTGTTGTGATTGGTCTACTGTGTTCTGATTGGTCAGTCGGTCCAGTCTGTTGTGATTGGTCTACTCTGCTCTGATTGGTCAGACGATCCAGTCTGCTGTGATTGGTCTACTCTGCTCTGATTGGTCAGATGGCCCAGTCTGTTGGGATTGGTCTACTCTGCTCTGATTGGTCAGATGGCCCAGTCTGTTGGGATTGGTCTACTCTGCTCTGATTGGTCAGATGGCCCAGTCTGCTGTGATTGGTCTACTCTGCTCTGATTGGTCAGATGGCCCAGTCTGTTGGGATTGGTCTACTCTGCTCTGATTGGTCAGATGGCCCAGTCTGTTGGGATTGGTCTACTCTGCTCTGTTTGGTCAGATGGCCCAGTCTGTTGTGATTGGTCTACTCTGCTCTGATTGGTCAGATGGCCCAGTCTGTTGGGATTGGTCTACTCTGCTCTGATTGGTCAGATGGCCCAGTCTGTTGGGATTGGTCTACTCTGCTCTGATTGGTCAGATGGCCCAGTCTGTTGGGATTGGTCTACTCTGCTCTGATTGGTCAGATGGCCCAGTCTGTTGGGATTGGTCTACTCTGCTCTGATTGGTCAGATGGCCCAGTCTGTTGGGATTGGTCTACTCTGCTCTGATTGGTCAGATGGCCCAGTCTGTTGGGATTGGTCTACTCTGCTCTGATTGGTCAGATGGCCCAGTCTGCTGTGATTGGTCTACTCTGCTCTGATTGGTCAGATGGCCCAGTCTGTTGGGATTGGTCTACTCTGCTCTGATTGGTCAGATGGCCCAGTCTGTTGGGATTGGTCTACTCTGCTCTGTTTGGTCAGATGGCCCAGTCTGTTGGGATTGGTCTACTCTGCTCTGATTGGTCAGATGGCCCAGTCTGTTGGGATTGGTCTACTCTGCTCTGATTGGTCAGATGGCCCAGTCTGTTGGGATTGGTCTACTCTGCTCTGATTGGTCAGATGGCCCAGTCTGTTGGGATTGGTCTACTCTGCTCTGATTGGTCAGATGGCCCAGTCTGTTGGGATTGGTCTACTCTGCTTTGAGAGACAATACGTCCATGTATCTGCATTTTGATCTTTGAAACTTTGAAGACCTTTTATATTTAAAGACAGCTAGATTACACACTACATATCTGAAAAGCATAATAGGGGCACTGTAACTTATTTTTTTACTTGTTATTTGGTAAGGGGTTCACAAAATTTTGCATGCAACTCATTTAAGGAAAAACTAGGTTCCTATAGTGCCTATGAAGTCTGATTGAATGTTTTTATGTTGGGTTTGTCATGATTTGTTGATATCTGTCCCATCTCAGTCCTGTGATCTACATCCGGCCATGTTTTCTGCACTGGTGGGCGACAAACCTGAGTTTGTGCGGCTGTTGCTGGAGAATGGGGTGTGTGTGCGGAAGTTTCTGGAACACGAGGAGACGCTCTGTAAGCTCTACGCCCACCTGCCCGCCTGCTTCTTCCTGCGCAAGCTTGCAAAACGGGTCCAGGGTGGCAAAAACCGCAGGGGTCAAGCGCCGCCCCCTGGAAGTGAAAGGATTTCCTTGAGTCACGTGTCTGAAGAAGTGCGCCACCTGCTGGGGAGTTTTACTCAACCGTTATACGTCTCTTCACACTACAAGCCAACCAAAGATGATGTGCGCTTAACGGCAAGTTTAAGACAAAAAACACCACAGCGTGAAAAAGTGAAAAAAGTTACAAGAAATATTGTCACAATGCAAACAATCTCAAAGATCCTAAAGTAGGCTTCTTTTCTTTATACAAATTTAATATTACTTATTTTTGAGGTGAAAATGACCTGGGCATGTTTTTGACATGCTTTGTGAGAATCATCAATAAATAAACTCATCAAACTATAAAGCTTTAATTCTAGTAGGACTGTAATGAATGGCTCTTTTATTCATTGCTCAGGTGCCGTCCAAAGGACCGGTGGAGCTGCCGTGTTCTGGCGAAGAGCCAACCGCAGACACGGTTTGGGACCCGGGACGGGATCTCTTCCTCTGGGCTGTTGTACAGAATAACGCAGAACTGGCAGAGATCGGCTGGGAGCAGGTACAGCACGGATTAGTGACCAGCACGGTTTGATGGTAGAAACTGATATTTTGCTAAATAACATTATTACACTACTCTTTGGAAAAAACATATTATTTGATTATTATTTATTAAAATATGACCCTGGAGCACAAAGCCAGTCATGCGTCTCACGGGTATATCTGTGGCAATATGGGTCAAAATGACAGATTTTTCTTTTATGCCAAAAATCATTAGGATATTAATGTTCCATGAAGATATTATGTAAATCTTCTACCGTAAATATATCAAAACTTTATTATTATTAGTAATATGCATTGCTAAGGACTTCATTTGGACAACTTTAAAGGAGATTTTCTCAATATTTAGATTTTTTTGCACCCTCAGATTCCAGATTTTCAACTAAATGGTAAATGGACTGCATTTATATAGCACTTTCAAAGACCCATGGCTACCAAAGAGCTTTACATATTGCCTCACATTCACCCATTCATTCACACACCGACGGCGGTGTCAGAATGCAAGGCGCTATCCAGCTTATCAGGAGCAGCTGGGGTTAGGTGTCTTGCTCATGGACACCTCGACACTTGGTCAGGTGGAACAGGGGATGGAACCAACAAACCTTCCAGTTTGTAAACAACCTACATGAACCACTGAGCCCAAATAGTTGTATCTAAGATACATAACTTAGATATTGTTCTAACATAACACACCAAACATCAATGGAAGGCTTATTTATTCAGCTGGATAATGTATAAATCTCATTTACAGAAAATTTGCAAACTTATTTCGAGTCAAATCACCTTTATTTATACAGCGCTTTTAACAAGTCCAATTGTTTCAAAGCAGCTTCACATTGTTAACAGGAAAATAATGCAACAGAATTTGATTCGGCTGTACAGCCGCTCTGGTGAAACGGTGATGTTATCCAGCTAATTTCAAGTATCATATAGTGTCAATGCGGGCAGATCGGGAATATAGATGAGATTTAGGTGTCCCCAACTGAGCAAGCCAAAAGCCTGAGGCAACGGTGGCAAGGAACCAAAACTCCTTCAGGGTCAGAATGGAGAAAAAAACCTTGGGAGAAACCAGGCTCAGTCGGGGTGCCAGTTCTCCTCTGGCCGACGGACAAACAGTGTATGATTATAATTCTGGCAACATTGCAGGTCTTAAGTCATATCAGGTAAATAGATATTCGTAAGATTATTCGAAAGATTGGAGTCGTCACGCCGGAGACGGGTTTAATGAGGATGTCGTGTCGATGCAGCATTTACGGGGGGAGTTTATTTGACATGTTCTCTGCAGACACTTCAGGGATGTGTTGGTCATGTCCAGGCGCAGCTCCACCATCTGATCTGGATACGGCCCGGATCCGGCTGACTGCAGTAAACCTCGGGATAAACAGAGAGACTAACATTAGCGCAGATGCCATTCTTCTTATGATGTAACGAGTACATCAGGTGTTATGGGAAGTGTTCCCGGTTCCGGCTGACCTAGTTAATGCAGCCTAACAATCATTTACTGATTTGAATAATAGAGATTGATAATGTTTTGTGTGTAAGCCATAGTAAAGAGATGCGTTTTTAGTCTAGATTTAAACTGACAGAGTGTGTCTGCTTCCCGAACAATGCTAGGAAGACTGTTCCAGAGTTTTTATTTCAGTTTGCTTCATTTCAAATTTTCATCTAATAATTTGATTTTATTAATTAATTTATTGTTATTAGTTTTTCTTTCTTTCTTTCTTAGCAATCAAAACAATTGTGTTTTTGACACAATAAAACATAATCTTTAAAAGAACAATTAAAACTAAATAATATATAAAAATCAATACTATTTTTATTCTTCAGTTTGTTTGGATAGTTCATGTAATTAAACTGGTTCAATAACAGCAACACAAAACAATTAACTGATTCATTTGTGTAATTGTACGTCTTGTATTTATAGTATTTTGTAAAAGGCTTCTGTTCATAATTTGATTGCATTATATAAATGATAGTGTTTTCTATTGTTATTGGTTGTAGTTTGTATTCATTTAAATGCTGTTTTGTGCCAGGTAAATACTGATTGCATTAATGTTGTATAATCTGATTCTGTATTTAAATAGTGAACATGTGTGTTGTTTTTGCAGTGCAGAGACTGTATCGCAGCCGCTCTGGCAGCCAGTAAGATCTTGAGGAAACTGGCGCAGGAGAGCGGCGAGGATGATAGCGAAGAGGCAAAGGAAATGATAGAACTCGCCAACCACTATGAGAAACAAGCCATCGGTATGACGTAACAGACATCACCTCCAATCCTTTGAGCTGAGCTGTGATCTTGAAGCGTGTGTGTGTGTGTGTGTGTGTGTGTGTGTGTGTGTGTGTGTGTGTGTGTGTGTGTGTGTGTGTGTGTGACTTCCTGTCCCAGGTGTCTTCAGCGAGTGTCACAGCTGGGATGCGCAGCGAGCGCAGAAGCTGCTGATCCGCATCTCTCCGTCCTGGGGCAGAAGCACCTGTCTGTGGCTCGCTCTAGAGGCCGATGATAAAAGCTTCATCGCTCACTCGGGAGTCCAGGTGAACAAACCCTGTCATGCCTGTCAGAAATATCAATGGCATATTACACTCGGATAGGAGAAAGTACTTCAGCATCGGAAAAATTTGTATAAAACGTATTTATCATATATATATATATATACACTCACCTAAAGGATTATTAGGAACACCATACTAATACTGTGTTTGACCCCCTTTCACCTTCAGAACTGCCTTAATTCTACGTGGCATTGACTCAACAAGGTGCTGAAAACATTCTTTAGAAATGTTGGCCCATATTGATAGGATAGCATCTTGCAGTTGATGGAGATTTGTGGGATGCACATCCAGGGCACGAAGCTCCCGTTCCACCACATCCCAAAGATGCTCTATTGGGTTGAGATCTGGTGACTGTGGGGGCCATTTTAGTACAGTGAACTCATTGTCATGTTCAAGAAACCAATTTGAAATGATTTGAGCTTTGTGACATGGTGCATTATCCTGCTGGAAGTAGCCATCAGAGAATGGGTACATGGTGGTCATAAAGGGATGGACATGGTCAGAAACGATGCTTAGGTAGGGCGTGGCATTTAAACGATGCCCAATTGGCACTAAGGGGCCTAAAGTGTGCCAAGAAAACATCCCCCACACCATTACACCACCACCACCAGCCTGCACAGTGGTAACAAGGCATGATGGATCCACATTCTCATTCTGTTTACGTCAAATTCTGACTCTACCATCTGAATGTCTCAACAGAAATCCAGACTCATCAGACCAGGCAACATTTTTCCAGTCTTCAACTGTCCAATTTTGGTGAGCTCGTGCAAATTGTAGCCTCTTTTTCCTATTTGTAGTGGAGATGAGTGGTACCCGGTGGGGTCTTCTGCTGTTGTAGCCCATCCGCCTCAAGGTTGTGCGTGTTGTGGCTTCACAAATGCTTTGCTGCATACCTAGGTTGTAACGAGTGGTTATTTCAGTCAAAGTTGCTCTTCTATCAGCTTGAATCAGTCGGCCCATTCTCCTCTGACCTCTAGCATCAACAAGGCATTTTCGCCCACAGGACTGCCGCATACTGGATGTTTTTCCCTTTTCACACCATTCTTTGTAAACCCTAGAAATGGTTGTGTGTGAAAATCCCAGTAACTGAGCAGATTGTGAAATACTCAGACCGGCCCGTCTGGCACCAACAACCATGCCATGCTCAAAATTGCTTCAATCACCTTTCTTTCCCATTCTGACATTCAGTTTGGAGTTCAGGAGATTGTCTTGACCAGGACCACACCCCTAAATGCATTGAAGCAACTGCCATGTGATTGGTTGATTAGATAATTGCATTAATGAGAAATTGAACAGGTGTTCCTAATAATCCTTTAGGTGAGTGTATATATATATATATATTGCACAGATAAGAAAACAATAATTTGTACAACAACAGCAACAATAATAATAACTTGTTATTAATATTATACACATTATTGCTTTTCTTATGTATGGAATTATATTTATATATTGTTTTGAGGTCTTAATGGTTGCACATTTTTATTATTAGCATTATTAGTACACAATTTGTTTTTGTTATTCATGGTTTATATTATATATCAATAAAAAGTTGCAGATATGGATGGGAGAAAGTACTTCAACATCGGAAAAATTGCACATCACCTTGAATATAAAACATATAGATTTTTATAACGACATTGTTTATTTTTAAGCATTCAATAACCAATATGCAGAATTTTTTTGTTTGTTTTATTTCAGATTTTCGATGCAAAAAATAATTTTTAATCCTTTAAAGAACAGTTATTTATTATGAATATTGCATAAAGAAATTATTATTATTGTTATATTGCACCCTCCCGTGGGCTCACCACCTGCAGGAGGGATCATATGGGGCCGGTGCGTAGTGGATCGGGCGACAGTCGAAGGTTAGGCCCCCGACGACCCGATCTCTGGACACGGAAACTGGCTTTAGTGACGTGGAATGTCACCTCGCTGGCGGGGAAGGAGCCTGAGCCTGTGCGGGAGGTTGAGAGGTACCGGCTAGAGATAGTCGGGCTCACTTCCACGCACAGCTTGGGCTCTGGAACCACACTTCTTGAGAGAGGCTGGACTCTCTACCACTCTGGAGTGGCCCATGGTGAGAGGCGGCGGGCTGGAGTGGGTTTGCTTTTAGCCCCCCAGCTCAGCTGCCATGTGTTGGAGTTCAACCCGGTGAATGAGAGGGTCGCTTCCCTGCGCCTTCGGGTAGGAGATAGGTCTCTCACTGTCTACGGGCCGAACGGCAGTGCGGAGTACCCGGCCCTAATGGGATCTCTGGGAGGGGTGCTGGAAAGTGCTCCAACTGGAGACTCCATCGTTCTACTGGGGGACTTCAACGCACACGTGGGCAGTGACAGTGACACCTGGAGGGGCGTGATTGGGAGGAATGGCCCCCCCTGATCTGAACCCGAGCGGTGTTCTGTTATTGGATTTCTGTGCTAGTCACGGCTTGTCCATAACAAACACCATGTTCAAGCATAAGGGTGTCCATCAGTGCACGTTGCACCAGGACACCCTAGACCGGAGGTCAAGGATCGACTTTGTGGTCGTCTCATCTGACCTCCGGCCGTATGTTTTGGACACTCGGGTAAAGAGAGGGGCGGAGCTGTCAACTGATCACCACCTGGTGGTGAGTTGGATCCGATGGTGGGGGAGGAAGCTAGACAGACTCGGGAGACCCAAATGTACTGTGAGGGTCTGTTGGGAACGTTTGGCCAAGCCCCCTGTCAGAGAGATCTTCAACTCCCACCTCCGACGGAGCTTCGACTGGATCCCCAGGGAGTCTGGAGATATTGAGTCCGAGTGGACCATGTTCTCCACCTCCATTGTCGATGTGGCTGCTCAGAGCTGTGGCCGTAAGGTCTCCGGTGCCTGTCAAGGCGGAAATCCCTGAACCCGGTGGTGGACACCGGAAATAAGGGATGCTGTCAAGCTGAAGAAGGAGTCCTATCGGGCCTAGTTGGCTTGTGGGACTCCTGAGGCAGCTGACGGGTACAGGCAGACCAAGCGGACTGGAGCCCGGGTAGTTGTGGAGGCAAGAAATCAGGCCTGGGATGAGTTCATCAAGAAATCAGAAATCATCAAGAAATCAGGCCTGGGAGGAGTTCGGTGAGGCCATGAAGAAAGACTGTCGGACCGTTCGACGCCTCAGGAGGGGGAAACAGTGCCCTACCAACACTGTTTACAGTGGAGATGGGCAGCTGTTGACCTCAACTGGGGATATCGTCGGACGGTGGAAGGAATACTTCAAGGATCTCCTCAATCCCACCGACACGTCTTCCATTGAGGAAGCAGTAGCTGAGGGCTTCATCCATCACCCGGGCTGAAGTCATCGAGGTAGTTAAAAAGTTCCCCTGGTTCCCCCGGAAGAGCTGGAGGAAGTGTCTAGGGAGAGGGAAGTCTGGGCGTCTCTGCTTAGACTGTTGCCCCCGCGACCCGGCCCCGGATAAGCGGAAGATAATGGATGAATGAATACATTTTATATTGCATAGATTAACTTAATTTGTACAACAATAATAATAATAACAACCATTATTATCTTATTATTTTTTCTTTCTCTAAAGAATTGTTTTAATATTATACACATTATTGTTATTTAAGCAGTTATATATTATTAAAAAAAATGTGTTATGGTCTTAATGGTTGCAGATTATTATAATTCTTGCCTAAACAATAAAAGAACCAATTTGTAATTATTGTATTTCTGTTTTTGTGACGATAATAAATAATCTTAAAGAATAATAATAAAAATAATATAATATAATAATATTGCACAGATAACAAAACTTTAAAAAAACTTGTGCAACAATAAAAATGTTTATTGTTATTAATATTGTACACTTTTTTCTTATTTATGCAGTTATATTTATATATTGTTTTCACGTCTGAATGGTTGCAAATTATTATTATTATAATTATTTGTATTATTATCAAATCACCTTTATTTATACAGCGCTTTTTACAAGTCCAATTGTTTCAAAGCAGCTTCACAGTTAACAGGAAAATAATGCAACAGAATTTGTACAGCCGCTCTGGTGAAACGGTGATGTTATCCAGCTAATTTCAGTATCATATAGTGTCAATGTGGGCAGATCGGGAATATAGATGAGATTTAGGTGTCTCCAACTGAGCAAGCCAAAAGCCAGAGGCAACGGTGGCAAGGAACCAAAACTCCTTCAGGGTCAGAATGGAGAAAAAAACCTTGGGAGAAACCAGGCTCAGTCGGGGTGCCAGTTCTCCTCTGGCCGACGGACAAACAGTGTATGATTATAATTCTGAGCCTTGGCCCAGAGAAAACGCCTGCGCTTCTGGATCATGTTTAGATATGCAATCTAAACATGTTTCTGTTGAAAGGAATTGCTGCTGTTCTCTGCTTTTCAACAAATCTTTTGCACAGTTTATTTTTTCTATCTGAAGCTATAGCAGCAACAGTGCAGTGCAGTCGTGCCGTTAACTATTATCAAGTTAACTGAATCGTAGCATGTGCAATATCTCACGATATAGTGTCCGAATTCACAGTGTACGCCCGCCTTTAGTTAAGCTTAAAATGTTACATGGTTTCTTGCATGAGAGTGAACGGGTAAGTAATTAATGTAAACAATACAATAAGAGTTACTTTTCCTGTGAAAACTGTTATTTTTGGTGTTGTTCCTTCAAACCAACTAGCAGTTTATCTATGTGGCTCGACACTGATATCCGAGGTCTCATTGGGTGTCTCCGTCAGGCCCTGCTCACTCAGATCTGGTGTGGAGAGCTGTCAGTGGAGAATCCACACTGGAAGGTTCTTCTGTGCATGGTGTTCTTTCCTCTCATATACACCGGCTTCCTGATCTTCAGGTAAAAACTATTTTAAAAAAGTGTCTAATTATAAGTTGAAAACTAACCTTTTAAGTTGTCAGGTAATAAATCATGTCTGTGTGTCACATGCACACACCATCAGATGGTAGCATTGCACTCTGAATAATTACACTGCAAATATCACTTTCAACACAAACAGTGACTTTTAATGACCCTTAATGAGGTGTTTTCTCTTGCAGACGTGATGAAGACATCCAGAGACAGGCCAAGAGAACGGAGCAGCAGAAGCTGACGATGGATTCAGTCTTTGCCGGAAACACAGATGGCAAGATCAAACGCCATTTGCGGTTAGTTGAGTTACAAACACCTACAGGCCACATTCACACTGCAGTGAAGGAGTGACGACTGCATAAAAAGTGAATGCCCTATATTATTGCATCAAACTAATGTTACATTTGGCAGACGCTTTTATCCAAAGCGACTTACATTGCATTCAAGGTACACATTTTTACATTTAGTCAGTTCTTGCTTTCCCTGGGAATCAAACCCATGACCTTGGCGTTGCTAGCGCCACGCTCTTATTGTTTGAGCTACAGGAAAGCTAATGTTAGCATCATACATTTATGTTTACCAACATTTTATCATGTAAGCTTTATGGTGCACCTCAAACAAGTGGATGTATTGTAGTTTATAATGTTAATATTAATTAGCTAGTCCACAAATGGCTTTGGGTATGTATATATTATTATAAATGGATGAGAGACTTTCTGGGAAAACTAGGTTGCTGCTGTTGGTGAGGCCAGCAGGGGGTGCTCACCCTGTGGTCTGTGTGGGTCCTAACGCCCCAGTATAATGATGGGCACACTATACTGTAACAAGCACCGTCCTTCGGATGAGACGTTAAACCGAGGTCCTGACTCTCTGTGGTCATTAAAAATCCCAGGATGTCCTTCGGAAAAAAAAAGTAGGGGTGTAACCCAGGCATCCTGGCCAAATTTGCCCATTGGCCTCTGTCCATCATCATTACATTTATACATCATTACATTCACTCCTAATCATCCCCATATACCGATTGGCTTCATCACTCTGTCTCCTCTCCACCAATCAGCTGGTGTGTGGTGGGCGTTCTGGCGCAATATGGCTGCCGTCACATCATCCAGGTGGATGCTGCACATTGGTGGTGGTTGAGGAGATTCCCTCCTTCCATGTAATGTGCTTTGAATACTCAGAAAAGCACTATATAAATGTATCAAACTAATGTTAGCATATAGAAACTTGGAAGCATATGGGTAGCAATATTCAGTTTGAAATGTAATATGCAAAATGGCAATGTATTTCTTAAATTTACATTTACATTTTCCATGCCGAATGTGCAACGTCTGGAGCAAAATGCTAATTCAAATTCAATAATATAATTTTAATTTGCTATTTCCTACACTAGTTTTTTGAATGGAAAACAGCACCACTCTTAAGTCTTTTATTATGATCTACAATATAAAAATGTAAAAGAAATAGTACCTAAAAATTGACATGAATAAGATAATACCAGGATAACAGATGTGCAAATGATGGCATAAGTACAAACATACACACACACATATATACATATACATGCATAAAATACGTACACGTAAATACACCTATATATGCAGTTCCAATAATGAGTCCTGCTATATTCATATAGCACGCGTGAGTATAAATGCAATTATGAAATTGTTTCACATATCTAGTATCTCATATTCAACTTTTAAAACGTATTATTAAATTATATGTCAAAACTATTGTAGGAAATATAATTTTGCTCCAGACGTTGCACATTTGGTATGGAAATTGTAAATTTAAATACAGAAATACATTGCCATTTTACATATTACATGTCAAAATTGAATATTGCTACCCATAGAAACTAATACTAAAACGCTGTCTGCCTGAGTAATGCAGGAGTATTTCTCTGTCTCAGTGTCCCCTCAAAGAAGCCTGAGCTTGAGCCTCTGAACTGTTCGTCACGTCTGATGAGTCTGTTCACGTCCCCTCAAGTGAAGTTTTACTGGAACATCGTCTCGTATTTTGGCTTCCTGTGGCTCTTTGCTGTGGTGCTCATGATCGATTTTCAGGCCTTTCCGTCGTGGAGAGAACTTCTGCTCTATGTGTGGCTCATCTCGCTGGTGTGTGAGGAGGTTAGACAGGTAAGACACACACACACACACACACACACACACACACACACACACACACACACACACACACACACACACACACACACACACACTTCAGACATGTACACTACCAGTCAAGAGTTGGGAATAATTATGATTTTTTTATGTTTTTGAAAGAAGTCTCTTCTGCTCACCAAGCCTGCATTTATTTGATCAAAAATACTTTTTTACAATGTAATATTTGTACAATGTAAAACAGCTGTTCTCTATGCGAATATATCGTAAAATGTAATTTATTCTTGTGATCAAAGCTGAATTTATCATCATTACTCCAGTCTTCAGTGTCACATGACCCTTCACTAATCATACTAATATGATGATTTGATGATCAAGAAACATTCATGATTATTATCAGTGTTGAAAACAGTTGTGCAGCTTCATATTTTTGTGGAAACATTACCATTTTGTAATACACTACCATTCAAAAGCTTGAGGTAAGATAAAAATAATTTTATAATTTATCTGCAATGCATGAAATTGATCAACAGTGATAGTAAAAACATGTTACAAAATATGAGATTAAATGTTGTTCTTTTGAACGTTGTAGCTGTTTTCCACATTGATAATAACAACCATTATTAATAATTGATGATCAATAATAATTGAGCATCAATATCTGAATGATTTCTGAAGGACACTGACACTGAAGACTGGAGTAATGATGATAAATTCAGTTTTGATCACAGGAATAAATCACACTTTACTATATATTCAAATAGAAAACCGTTATTTTACATTATAAAAATATTTCATTATTTTTACTGTATTTTTTATCAAATAAATGCAGCCTTGATGAGCAAAATAGACTTCCTTCATACTGTTATTATATCTGTCTATATCAATGTCTATTTATTTTTCAATTTAAATATATGTATTAATTATGATCATGTTATTTTACTAGATTTTAAAACATGAATTGAATAAACAGTTTTAAATATGTCTTTTAGTTTGTGATTTATTTTACGCTTTTATGTTTGAATTAAATTGATAACTTATTCCTACATTTTACTATATTTTTATAGTGTCACTCCATACAGTATTTATCAAAGTAACATGTTTCTCTTCATGAACCGTCCTTTTATAGTTCTAGAAAATATATGCGGCTTTGCTGTGAAATGTTGTAATTATTAGCACAGCATGTTGATATTTTTGTACATTTGCATTTAAACACTCTGATGCTCCACAGCTCTATCATGACTTCGATGGGTCCGGCTTTCGGAGGAAAGCAAAAATGTATATCAGGGATCTCTGGAACATTCTGGATGTGCTGTCAATCATGCTGTTCATCTCTGGTCTGGTCTGCAGGTCAACACAACCGCTCTTTCACTCGATACAGTTCAGATATGATTTAGATCATGCAGTTAAGATCAATCAGCCTCATTGAGTTAAGATTATACTGAAAATATCCTCATAACTAGGGATGTATCAAAAAGTATCCAAGTAGATTCAAAATGAATAATAATATAAAGATGTATAATACAGTAAAAATTATCATTTTAATTTATATGCACCAATATAACAATACAATACAAGAAGTTTTTACTAAAGCATTTAATGCATTAAAGGCACAATATGTACGATTTTTGGATTAAAATATCCAAAAACCACTAGAACAGAGTTATACAGTATATTTTGTTGACTTGCGTACTTGCATTATCCACAAATGTTCCCAAGAATGTTAAAATCCAGAGAAATCAGCAATTTTAACCAGGACACGGACCGTGCGTCGCCTATCAGTGACATCATACCAACGTTACCCTCAATTTCCATAGTAACCATGGAAACACCAAAAATGCTTTAATATCTGATGTGTTTTATTAGACAGGTGAGCAACTGTTTGGATCATTCGTGGACAGAAACTAATCATTGTTCTCCAGCTCAACACAGTCAGTCTCATTGTTTAAATCGACGAGTACCATGTTTTACCATGTTTTACCATATGATCTAGCTCACTGCAGTGTGAACAAGTGTCTCATAGTAGCGCTGAGCCAACGCACAGAGTAGCATTATAACATCACTTTAAAACAAACACATGTGTGTGATATGATAAACAGTGCTGTATTACCCCACGCACACATGAGCGGAAGAAGCGGAAGCGCTCGCCTGCGACAGAATAAAAGCTCTCGAGTCGTGTGTGGCGTTCGTCTCTCATTAGCAATCACTCCAGCGCCTTATTCCGCTTCACCCTCTCTTCATACTACAGTAACGCTAATAAATATTTCATACATTCGCTCATCCATGAATTTGATTTCTGCCCGAGTCCTGTCGGATTCCACCGGCTGTAGAGGTGAAGACGACAACTCCCATGTTTCCACAAATTCAAGGTGTCATTAAGATACACTTTTGTGTTGTATAAGCGACCTCTAGTGGCGAAAAATTACATATTGTGCCTTTAATTTTTAATGACAAATTTATAAGCTATGATTCCGTTCAGGATTTGAAATGATGATATTGATAGTTAATAGACTGATATAACAGAATCATATTTAAAGTTTTGAGTTGTGAGTTGAGTTCATTTCAGTTGCATAATCTGAAATCAGTATTTTTTACACTTTAAACTCTGTGTTTGTCGCACAGACTTCAGGCCTCCGCCACCGTGTTCTACGTGGGTAAAGTTCTTCTCTGCATCGACTTCATCATATTCTGCCTACGATTAATGGCCATCTTCACTATCAGTCGAAACCTGGGCCCGAAAATAATCATTGTCAGGAGAATGGTGGGTCTGCATGTTCATAATGTCCAGATATAAGATATTTTATGCAATAATTCTGCACAGCAGATGAGAGACTAAGGCACTCATGCCACAAGGAACCAAATGCTTCTTGATCTTTTGAAGAATATTTTTTTTCAATAATGCAACTGGAGACAGACTGAGCTGTGAATGTGCATCTTCTCCAGTTTCCTTTTGTGTCCTCTCATATTCTCTCGTCCTCTTTGCAGATGATGGATTTGTTCTTCTTCATGTTTCTGCTCAGTATCTGGGTGGTGGCATACGGCGTGGCGAAACAGGGCATTATGATCCAGAATGAAGAGCGACTAAACTGGATCGTCCGTGGAGCTGTCTATGATCCCTACCTCATCATATTTGGCAATGTCCCCACTAATATAGACAGTGAGCATTAAATTAAATTCAAATGAAATCACCCAATGGGCACAAAGATCACAATAGTAAGGTTCTAAAGTAAAAATCCCATTCATATTTTTTTGCAATAACAAATGAATATTGAAGACATGCCTACTATGAGCTCCAAGAGTTGGTGTGATTTCTATTTTATTTTTTAAATGTTTAATTGTCAAATTCCTGGCGAAGAAGAACTCTCCCTACACTGTCAAATAACGTATAGATTTGTATATATTTAAATATGCAATATAATTCAATGCAATATGCAATAAATAAATAAATAATATATATATATATATACACACTACCGTTCAAAAATGTTAGCTCTTTTAGAAGTTTCTCTACTCATCAAGGCTGCATTTATTTGATCCAAAATACAGTAAAAACTGTAATATTGTGAAATATTATTACAGTTTAAAATAAGTGTTTTCTATGTGAATATGTTTTAAAATATAATTTATTCCTGTGATCAAAGCTGCATTTTCAGCATCATTACTCCAGTCTTCAGTGTCACATGACCCTTCACTAATCATTCAGATATGATTTGAGCTCAAGAAACATTTACATTTGCCAAAAATATAACTTTTCTTTATATATATACTCTATTAAAAACAAATAAGCCCACCCAGGTAATTCAATGTAATGCATTACTTTCCTTAAAAATGAACTAAATAGCCCAATTAGTAACTTTTAGGGAGTAACACAATATTGTAACGCATTACTTTTAAAAGTAACTTTTCCCAACACTGGTTATAATATTATATTATAAAATCTTGCTTATGCAATGATAATGCAAATGTGCAAAAATGTTTTTATATATATATACTATAGATTATATCATTGTTTTTATTATAACATTCAGAATTCCAGAGATTTCTACAAAATATAGACAAATCAGATAACAAATAATTCTCTGTTTTGCAAACCAGACACTCAGTTTGATATAAGCAGCTGCAGTGTGAACGGCTCCGATCCTCTGAAGCCGAAATGCCCTGTGCTGAATGCTGACGACATGCCGGCGTTCCCAGGATGGCTAACCATCATCATGCTGTGTATCTACCTGCTGTTCGCCAACATTTTGCTGCTTAACCTCCTCATCGCCATCTTTAAGTGAGTAAACAGACTGAAACAGGTGAACAGAAACACTTACCGGTTTCATTTACACAATGACTTTGTTCCAAAACCTAGTGAGCTGACTTGATGCCTACTGTCTGCTTGCACTCTTTATAGGAAGCAACTCTGTTGGCTGGATTTACTAAACTGTGCAAATTAGCGTGAGAGCGCAATTCCAAAAAAAGCGCTGATGGGAGTGAAAAGTTCAGTGCGTGATCTATTGACGACATGCAAATTAAAGCAATGAGACGCAGCCGGATCATTTCCATAATGACCAGCGCACTATTAGTGTACCTTAAAGTGCCTTAAATTGCAGACTACGGGTCAGATTTACTAACAGCTTGCTCCAGCGCAAACCTTCTTTTAGCATTAAAAAACTACTGTTTTACTAAAGTGATGAATTAGCACTGAAAAGGCGTGGACAGGGTTAGTTTTTGCGGCTGATCTTATTGCATATGCATTTGTAGGAGTTTCCCTTTCAGACGCAGTATTTATGGGAGGAGAGTGTTTAAATGAATCACGCAAGGTGATTTACTAAGGTTTGTGCTCGTCAATTTACTGGTGTTTGTGCCATTATTACCCAGGTTTATAAACCAGATGCTAACTGGTAGATTGTGTTGGTCATTATGGAAATAATCGGCTGCGTCTGTGTTCTTTAATGTGCGTGTCGTCAGTAGATCACTTTACACTCACATCTGCGCTTTTTTTCACAGTTTAGTAAATCTGGCCCGTCGTATCTTGTGTCATTTGCTAAATATTTCCAGCACAAGATGCACGATGCAGTATTGCAGTGACTTTTAAGGGCTTTAAACTCTATCTTTGTGCATCATAGCTACACGTTCCAGGAGGTTCAAGATAACACGGACACCATCTGGAAGTTCCAGCGGTACGAGCTGATTAAGGAGTACCACAGTCGACCCGCCCTCCCTCCACCCTTCATCCTCCTCAGTCACCTCATCCTCTTCGTCAGAGGAGTGTTCCTGCACTACCCTCCACAGAGACACAAACACTTCAGTGAGTACTGGGCCAGTACCACAATACAGCCACAAAACCTCTTTTACTGAAAACACACATGAACGTAGGAAATGACTGATGTCCGTTAGTCTAGATCAGACTATGAGCCCTATCATACACCCAGCGCATTGCAACGCCAGGCGTGACGCAAGTGTGCTCTGCTAGTTTCAGCCCGACACAGTTATCATTTTGACGTCCAGCTCCACGTTGTTTAAATATCCAATGCACTGGCCCATCTGTTCGCCCATGGGCGTCTGGTCTGAGCACCAGGTGTGTTCAGGAGCATTGTTGGCGTGTTGCTAGTGTGAGGAACTGAAAACCACTGACCATTGACCAACACAAACCTGCTCTAAAGTCAATAGCGCAGTATTTGTGTGTTATTTAAAGGGTGTGTTAGTAATATGTGCCTATAGGCGGTGCACAACACACACACACACTCTGATTATTACACAGACAGGGACACATAGCAGCACACACACATTTTTAAATATGAAAAATTAACGGTTTAAAATGTAAAAGATCATTATTGTGTACATAAGATAAAAATGTCTAGATGTCATAATGGATAGTCATTGCACGTATCAGAATTACCTATTTGGTTACCCATTTACCTAATTAATTGACCAATCGTGGCAATACACACATGTATTTAAACTGACTTGTCAGGTTGAGGGTGTCTATATTACGCCATTTAAATAGTGAATCTGCCATGGCGTGAGCGCAATTGGCTTTTAAAGGGAATGGGAGATGAGACTCTGATTGGTTTATTGCACGTTATGCCCAAAACACACCCATGACTCATTAAGAGACTAGAGACAACCCTTTTGGACCATGCACCGGGTGCACAGACCATTTTTTTCCATCATTAAACTAGCAAAAGTGGATTCAGACACGCCCTAAGAGCACCTGCACCATGAGCTTCAGACCATGCGCTCAGATCACTAAAATAGGGCCCACTGAGTATAAAGTCTGGTCCAGTTTATAGAGTGCATTAGCATCCCTTTTTTCAGCGGCGCTGGTTACAGAAGTATTTTTTCTGTCTTCATTAAAGCATTATACGCCATGATTTGAACCATGAAGCATCTAAACTGCCTGTTTTGTTGCATGACTCACTATAGCATTTACATTTATGTATTTGGCAGATGCTTTTATCCAAAATGACTTACACTGCATTCAATGTTTACATTTTATCAGTTCATGCACTTCCTGAAAATCAAATCCCAAACAAGTTCTACTGAGTTACATGAACTAAGCTCATATTTCTGATATTTTGATCACTTTAAAAAACTGTGGTGAGTGTCTCAATCCCTGGTTTAAGTACATGGCTCTCCACAGGGCAGGAACTAGGGCAGACTGAGGAAGAGGAGCTGTTGTCATGGGAGGCCTTCATGAAGGACAACTATCTGGCATCTACACGACAGGACGAGAGCCAGAGTGTGGAGCATCGTATCCAGGACACCGCAGAGAAGTAACTCAGAGAAGCACTAGACTGAAATAGGGCATGAAACAGAACAGCTCATATGTTTGAGTACCGAATTTGATTTGAGGAATCGTTTAGAGTACAAGGGAAGGGTGGAGTGATGGTCTGAAAAGTTAGGAGGAGGGGCTTCATATAATATTCATGTGCTTAAAATTCTTACATTCATGAATATTAATTATGTGACATGGTGTTCCTACCTACTTTACTAAAAGGCAGAGATGGATGAAGTACACAAAACATTTTAATAGTACAATTATTCTGGTATTTTCAAACTCAAGAATACATTTAAGAATATTTTCTATAAGAATGTTCCCCCTTAAGACAACTTAAAGGGGCTATATGTAAGAATTTTTGATTGTTTTTATTGCTAGTGTGTGAACAGCTTGTAACGAAACTTAAAAAACTAGACTTGCCCCGACTTCCTAGGTTGTTTATGAAAGCCTGTAGACTGATTTTTATATGAAGGACTCGGGAAAATCTAAATGATGTGACGTTTTTGCTCCCGAGAGCATCTCGTCTGTTCTATGACACATGAAACGAATGCTTATACAATGTTCAGGATAATGCCAAAAGAGCTGTTCTGTACTGTAATGTCAATGTGTCGTGCAAAAACGATGGATTCATTCAAACTGTAGTCTCACATATATAGCCAGATCTATATAGTCTATAGTCTCAAATATACTTTATAATCAAACTATCATAACTCTGAATTTAATGATCTGAGCGCATGGTCTGAAGCTCACGGTGTAGGTGCACTTAGGGCGTGTCCGAATCCACTTTTGCTAGTTTAATGATGGAAAAAACGGTCGATGCTCCAGGCACGTGGTCCAAAAGGGTTGTCTCTAGTCTCTTAATGAGTCATGGGTGTGTTTTTGGCATAACGTGCAATAAACCAATCAGAGTCTCATCTCCCTTTCCCTTTAAAAGCCAATTGCGCTCACGCCCTGGCGGATTCACTATTTACATGGCGTAATATAGACACCCTCAACCTGACGAGTCAGTTTAAATACATGTGTGTATTGCCACGATTGGTTAAATAAGTAGCCAATTTCACTCATCATTACTGCAAATGGGTCATTCTGATATGTGCAATGACTATCCATTATGACATGTAGGCATTTTTATCTTATGTACATGATAATAATCTTTTACATTGTAAACCTTTTATTTTTAATATTTAGTGTGTGTGTGCTGCTATGTGAGTGTGTGTTGTGCACCGCTTATAGGCACATATTACTAACACGCCCTTTAAATAACACACAAATACTGCGCTATTGACTTTAGAGCAGGTTTGTGTTGGTCAATGGTCAGTGGTTTTCAGTTCCTCACAATAGCAACACGCCAACAATGCGCCTGAACACACCTGGTGCTCAGACCAGACGCCCATGGGTGAACAGATGGGCCAGTGCATTTGGCATTTAAACACCGTGGAGCTGGACGTGAAAATGATAACTGTGTCGGGCTGAAACTAGCAAAAAACACTTGTGATGTGCATGCCGTGCCTAACACAAAATGACTGAGCTATACCTGTCTGAAGTCAATAGAGTCAGCAAAGTCAGTTTTGAGAAAATGAAGTTAAAGTTTTCTGAAGGTTCCAAAACAAAATCACCAGCAGCCATACCTTAAAATCCCTGTTAATAACACCACATCTGACACACATCGAGTCAACACCAAATATCTATAAGAAAAATATATATTCAACTTTTTTTTCCCCATGCATAATTGATTAACATTAATGAAACTGTAATGCACGGATCTGATATAATATTACACATCAGATGTTTTTCCCCAACAGTTAACCAAGTGTTCACTGAAGACATAACAGATCATGTGAATACTCGCCAATACTGAATACTCTGTAATTCTGTGTATGTGTGTATATCGGGATCGCACACTGTCTGAAAGTCTTTGTGCGCACGCGTCGGATCTGTCAGTCAGCGCGAGGAAGATTGTTTTGTTTACATCAGCATGAGTTTGAAAATCACATTTCATTGGTTTCATGCCATCGAGAATTTGCTATGAATAGTCACAAAGTTCGAATAATGCGCTTTAAAATGATACCAAACTTGTGCTGTGGGGAAGTCGTCATTTTTCATGGACAAAGGAAAACTACTCCTCTCAGAAAACGTATGAATAAAGATACTTTCAGACGTTTAATTGCTATTTGGAGCATTGTGATTGCTAGGCTAGGGCTTAATGAACTAATTTTTGTGAAAACCTCAAATTCGAGCAACATATTTCTCTTGTTTTGCATGTAGCTCGAAATTATCCCGTGCACAATCTGACTCATTTTACCAGCACGGGTCACAAATATTTGAGAACTTCTGACCGTTTGCTCACTCACAAACATCTTAGAATTTATCTTCAGAAATGTGTGAATCCGAGAAGATCCTCTGTAAGATTTGGCTCATTATCCATGGCTGTTTTCTTCAAGCAAAGCAAAGAAAAACTCTTAAAATATGATGTTAATCTCCTTCAAACTTCTAAACATGCTCCAGAATCTGTGCCTAGCCTCATGACTTCATAATTTCACACTCATGAAGGTTAAACATGTTTTTCTCTCAGGGTTGGAGCCATGTCTGAACTTCTGGAGCGGGAGCAGGAGATGGTTTCTGCCACCATGGCAAAACGGCTCACCAAGCTTGAAGAGCAGGTGTCGACACTCACACATACCCCAATAAACAGTGTTTTACAGTCAGTTTGTTCTGTTCATTTTTTCAGGCAGCATGTCAAAGCAAATGTGAGTGTCAGATGGTGAATCTCTTGTCTTCTGGCAGGTCTCGGAGTCGGCCAAAGCTTTGCGATGGATTATAGACGCGCTGAAATCTCAGGGATGCAAATCCAAAATACAGCCTCCTCTAATGAGTAAGCAGAGTGTTTTTAAATGTATGCATCCTTTACTTATGATCTGTCTTTTTAAACATTAGAGACACAAATCCCATTTTTTTGCAATGAGAACTTAGATACACTACTTTTAAAACATTTGGGGTCAATGACATTAAGTTTTATGCTCCTCAAGCCTGCATTTATTTAATCAAAAATACAGTAAAAATTTTGAAATAATATTATAATTTAAAACAGCTGTTCTCTATGTGATTATATAGTAAAATTTAATTTATTCCTGTGATCAAAGCTGAATTTATCATCATTACTCCAGTCTTCAGTGTCACATGATCCTTCAGGAATCATTCTCATATGAGGATCTGATGCTCAAGAATCATTTATGATTATTATTAATGTTGAAAACAGTTGTGCTGCTTCATATTCTTTGAGGAATAGAAAGTTAAAAGATCAGCATTTATTTAAAATTACGATTGTCTTTACTGTCACTTTTGATCAATTTCATGCATCCTCACTGAATAAAAAAAGTATTAATTTATGTTACGTTAATATTGTATGTTAGGTCCACTTTTATCTATTGTAAAATTAACATGTACTGGCTGATTTTAAGACTTTCAGGTCTTGTTTTTATTCGAGGAAAGTGCCTAAATGCATGATGTTCAGCAAAAGACATCAGCTGCTTCCCAGCTAACAAAAATATGTTCTAAGAAAAAACATTCCCGAGTTATTTCTGAATGTTCTCAACACATTTCTTCTTGGTTATGCGAACTTTAAGCGAACATTCCATTTTAGAATTTTGCAGACATTATGGGAATGCTACTTTTGAATGTTCTCTGAGCATTCCGAAACGTTTGAATAATGTGAGAGGAACATCCAACCAAAACATTTCAGAAAATGAATGATATATAAATATTTTTGCTAACGCTTTGAGAACATAATTAAAGGCCAGATAACTTAATGTGACGGGAAGAACGTTTGTTCATAACTTGCCAGAACACTAGCTTAAGTTCTGAGAACGTTCCCTGTTAGCTGGGTTGTTGATCAAGACCTCTGTCCATCCAGCAGGTAAAAGCTCGGACAGGGATGATGGTGAATCTAGTGGACAGGAGACAGATGACGAATCGCCCCCTCACACATTTGCACGTCAGCTTCAGTATCCCGGCAGTACCGTCAAGCGCTTTCCTGTGCCTGAGGAGAAGGTGTCCTGGGAGGTGCCTGATATGAATTATACCACATATTTTATAACAGCATTCTGTTGTATTGTTTGTCTTATCGCACAAATGTTTTGCTCTTTTAGGT
This sequence comes from Paracanthobrama guichenoti, assembly GCA_018749465.1. Classification (NCBI taxonomy): domain Eukaryota; kingdom Metazoa; phylum Chordata; class Actinopteri; order Cypriniformes; family Gobionidae; genus Paracanthobrama; species Paracanthobrama guichenoti. Next base: position 3,514,098 of record CM031951.1, on the reverse strand, counting down.
AAACTTCACTCCATATCTTCCCCCAGTTTTCAATCAACAGGACAGCAGCGAGTAAGTTTTATACTTAAAAATATAGTGGCGCAATTAATCAAATCAGCGATATAGTCTTGTGAAAATATTATCCACTATTAAATATATAGCTGAAAGTGAAAGGCGACACTCTGCGATGCGTTCAAGTCATGTCGGAAATATTGTATTTACAAGTTGTAATTATGAGTGAGAAACATGACATTTTCTTTAATCCCAATTGTTTCCGAGATGTTCCGAGTGTCGTATTAATGGTAAATTTGTTCAGATTAATTATTTTGCATGTACTAAATACCATAGTATTGTACAATTGCGATAGAATATATAATGATTGAATCACCAGCACCTTGTAAGTAAAAACACAACCGATACTTTATTGATCATTTTGCAGATTAAAAAATCATGTTGAATTTTGTTTATAAAAGGTACATTGCCATCTTGCTGATTGGAACGCACCTTTACAACTTGTAAATACAAACTTCTCAAACGTCTTCTTGAACGCACCATGCTTTTTATAAGCTGTTCGGGGTCTTTTTGACCCCAAATGTTTTCTGAAATTAAAATGGTGGCTGAGTCTTACCAGCTCTACAAACAAAACAATTATTTGGAATGATATCTGGTTGTATGTTAGCATGAAAAAAAGTCACACTCGGGATGTTCGGGGTCTCCAGAGACCACAGACAATAAAATGTGACCAATCATGGAAAGTAGGGACACAAGTCGGTTCTGGGGCATTTTGAGTTATTCACAAACAGACAGATTCTGAAAGTGTAGTCTCCAAGCTTTCCAACGATGTGTAATATTATCTGATAATATTTGGAGAAGTTGTGGCCATTTGAAGGTAGGTACTCAAAAAAGCTCAAAACGGAGAAATCGGCCTCTAAAGATTGTGCAGTTGTCACCTGTTCTCACCTGCTGGGAGCGACAACAGGGCTCATTTACATCTCATTTAGATAAGCCATACCCCCTGTAAAGCTGCATGGTTGCATAGCAACGACAGGCTCAACGGGAAAAATTTCAACGGACCGCATACCATTAATAATAAAGGATAATGTGCACTGTAAATGTCAGTAATTTATCTTTTTTGACTTTTATAAAAATGATTTAGAGGCTGAAATATGTGAGTTTTATCTTTTTATAAAACCTTTTTTGTCAAAACTCAATTTGAACTTGTGCATTGTAGATAACATGTTGCAAGACACTCCTTTAAAATCTGGCCATCATTTTTAATGTTATTTTAATGTTTATGTAAACAAAAATTACATATTGATGCTAATTTTATTTGTTATTTGCTGGTTTTCTACATAAAACTTGGTGAATTGATTTCATTGTGTAGCATTAGACTTTTTGAACAGGATTCTGTGATAACGGTGATCATTTTGGTCACTATAATCATGAAATTAAATTTTCATGCCATTTCATCTCTAGTTATGATCAACTATGATAAACTAAAATAAGCTATAATTATGTGTTTTTATAGTTTAATATGCAAAGTACAATTTTCTATAAGAAAAAAAAATCTCTGATTCTGTTCTTTTCTCTGACATTTAAGGGTAACAGGCCTACAAAGACTCTTTTAGGTCTAAAACAGTTTGGATAGTTGTTTGATAGACATTCAATTCAAGAATGCTAACAGGCAGGTTTACGTGGGCTAAGTCATTCACACCAGTCAATTCAAGCAATTGAAGCATTATTCAAATTAATAGCAGATGCTAACATTACCATCTAAAAGCCCATTACAGTAATGGGGTTTTTTTTGGCAAGTGATACGATGCTAACGATTACAATTAAAATGACAGTCCTGAGCTAGCTAACGAATGAGTTAGAATGAACACAAAACGACAAACTTTGTAAGAAACAGAAAAGTATTCTTGCAGATCTCGTTGCCTCCAATGAAATAAGTCGTTCGGGCGCACTTTCTCTTTGTCGGGTTCTCCGGGCAGAGAGTTCTCTTTTCTCCTCGTGTAGCATTTACAGTCAAAGTTATGGAAAATCCATTTCTCTGTCTTTATCCCCATCAAATGTTACTATCAATATAGCCATGCGATACTCTTTGCGGCGTCCATCTTCATTGAATTTTGATATCAGCTAGAGCCGTCCAGAGTGCTGCATAATAAGTAGCCACGCTTCCCTTGGAGGGCGGGGGCAATGGAAACACACACAGACAATGACACGCCCCCTACTGCATGCTAGAATCTCTGAAAAACAAGCCGATTTCAACCTCAAAATGTACGCTTTTAAATATACCAATACTGCTATCTCAAAGACAGAGAGGCTTCTTTGTGATCTCAACTAACAGATTCCGCAAAAAAGCAAGCATCTCTTTTTTCTCATTTTGCTCTAAAGTTGTGCTGCCGACTTGTGTCACTGGTTTCCGTGACGGGTCACAAATGTGATTTTGTAACATAATAATGTAATTTTTTTTGCAAACAAATTTAACATCTCTTTGTGCAGTGTTGGGGGACATTAATAAATATTTTTTTCGTAGACATCAATGGGAGACATGCATGATTTGTCAAAAAAACAAAACTGTTACAATGCAGAAAACACCTAAAAAAAAATGGGCTATACCACAACACATCTAGAAAACACACACAAAACACCGCCATAAGTTACATACATAATAAATCAGCTAATGCAGAACACACACAGAAATGGAGTTACACCACAACACATCCACGATGGAGAACAAATGCAAACACACATGCACACACTCAAAAAAAAAAAAAAAAAGAGTACAAAATTGTACCTTTTAAGGTACAAGTGGCCGTCACTGGGGTGGTACCCTTAAGGATACGTTTTTGTACCTCTAAGTCAGGGGTAGGCAAGTTCGGTCCTAGAGAGCTGATGTCCTGCAGAGTTTAGCTCCAACCCTACTAAGCCACCACAGTATAAAACTCATGGCTCCCAGCATGCATTGCAGCACCATTGTTGAGATTCATACGCTGATTCTTGATATCTGTGTGCGTCTAAACTTTTGTTAGGAAATACTAGGATGTATTTAACATTCAGAATGTCTGTGGCGAGAAAGCATTGTTGGTGAATATTACTTATCACTTTTAGTCAGTGATGAGTTTAGTCAAACACTTTTCTTCATGATAATTTGTGTTTATGACTTCTTTTGATATGAACAGATTATGTTACACTGTAACACAAACCACAAACTCACATAAAAAGCCAAGAGTCAAACTGCCCAACTAAAGGAAACACTGATCACCATAATGGTGAGCAAACATGTTCAATAAAACCTCAACATCTAAACCTCTGTTAATTCTCAATAAGAGATTCTATAGACGTCTTTCAGGGTTGGAGCCAAACTCTGCAGGACAGCGGCTCTCTAGGACCGAACTTGCCTACCCTGCTCTAAGTAGAGGAAAACAATGGTATAACTGTACCTTAAGGACCAGTTGTGTACCTTTAAAAGGTACAGTTATACGTTTTGTTCCCCAAGGAACAGAATTGTACCTCCACTGTAGCTTTTTTTCTGAGAGTGCAACACACATATACAGGTCTGTGCAAAACTCTTAGGCTCGCTAGTATTTTTACACACAAAAAATGTTTTTAAGCCAGTTATTAATATCTTTTGCTGAATAGATGAGGTGATGAAAGCCGTTTAAACGCAAAGAGTGCTCACCCCAAATATCCATTTGATTTAGTAAATAGAAGTTCATTCAGAAATAAAAGCTATTTATGTTATTATTTTTGACAGCATTCTCACTTTAAAGCATTCTGACACGAGCCTAAACTTTTCACAGTCATGTAGTTCTGCAGGAAGGTTTCCTCAAGTGTCTGGGAGACGTTGCCTCAGTTCTTCTGGATTTAGTCGGTCTCAGTTTGTTCAGTTTCTTCATGTGATCACAGACGGACTCGAGGATGGAGAGATCAGATCATACCGGCTGCTGGCAGACTTCTTGTGCATAAAAAAAAAAAACTCACTGGATTATTACAATTAATTGCAAAATGAATGTTTGGAAATGTAAATTGATATTTCCTACCGACACACTACAGTAAAATATATAAATAACTGGCTTAAACACATTTTTCATGTGAAAATACCAACGTGCCTAAGACTTTTGCACAGTAAAAAGCTAAACTTTGAAAAAGTTATATTATAATTATTTTAGAATATCTAAACATAAACCTAAATTTAAAAAAAAAATGTCTGTGACGTCACCTGTAGGTTGCAGTTTAAGTCACATCTGTGTTGGCTTCAAGAGAGACCGCAGGAGTTATTTTAATTTTAAAAGTGTTTGTTCTCCAGTAGATGACAGAAATCTTCCATTAAACCATGGCATGCTGTCCATGTTATCTACATGATGTGGATCTTTTTTAATTGAACTTTACATAAAAAGTTGTTTATTTAAAAAAATTTTTTACATTTATTTATATAAATAAAAAAAAAAACTTAAATTCCCAAACACTGCACAAATCTAAAAACATTAATTGAGTGATGTAAAATTGCAATTTTGTAAAAGCTGAAGACTTGAAATGCTTCTTTTTTTTTTAAGTATTCCTGACAGTCTTTCTGTTATTGTGTAGCTTTTGGTAAATAAAAACACATTTTCTCTGCACAGATCTGACACTTCAGTCTTAGACAAGTACAGGTACGCAAAGCAAAATATATTTCATCTCTGCCTTTATTCTCCTACTGGAATTTGCATTTAAGTGCGTTTGATGGAGTCTCATTCTCATGAATGGATTTTACAGGAATCCAGAAGGAAGGACTGGGATACGGGGAAAAGGGGCTCTGAAATCCCTGGGCCCGAACCACATTCTCCACCCAATCTTCACCAGGTATACATACAACACTGGAATTAAAATCCCGATCTTCACTTCCTGCTGGAATTAAAATCTAATCTCATATCAGATGAAATTGAAGTTTACAACCGAATACACCAAAAAAAAAAAAAAAAAACACAGGCCCTTGCATTTATGAGATTATAGCAGATTAGAGATCATATTAATCTGGTGTCCTCAATTCATCCCCGCGGTCAGTGTAAGAGCTTTCTGTCTGTTTTAAAGGTGGCGTGATGCTGAACACACAGTGCTGGAGTTTCTCTCCGTTTGCGAGGATGCAGAGAAGCCCGGGGCTCTTCCTGGGGTGAGAATGCATAAAATATGTAAAGTGACATTTTCAGAATATACATAGCGAATTGCTGCATTTGCTTTTTTATGCATAAAAATCATATTTGCTATATTGTCCACAAACAAGCTTTCTAGATATGCTTAGCATACTGTGTATTAAGTCATTTTTTTCTTGCAGGGCCCAGCCAAACCTGATGAGCCTCTTCCACAGACACTGGAGAGGATTCTGGGTAAAAAGTTACATGACAAGACCAAGTCTGAACTAAAGGCTGGGGAACAGGTGAGCAAGATAAATCAGCATAATGCACAACTTTTCTGATTAAAAGACAAACAAAGACATAGATTTGAACCGCATCGGGTTTCATATATTATCTATGAGTTAGTTAGCATGGAAGAAATACAGCATGCAGTGAGTAAATAATTATAGAATTTAGATTTTTGACTGTTCACTAAATTAAAGCTGCAGTCCGTAACTTTTTTTGGTTAAAAAATATCCCAAATCAAATTTTGAGCAAGTGCATAACCAGCCAGTGTTCAAAACCATCTCCTTACCTTAGCCAATTCACAACGGTACACTTGTAATAATGTGTTATAATTTGAGTAGTACTGGTGGATTTCCGTGGGAAATTCGAGCATGTCTTTGCATCATTACGTCACGTCTGTGTACGTAAAGAAGGAGTCCGGCTCACATGTGAGGATGCTGCAGGTGGTGGATCATTTATAGCCTTTTCTCAGTGCTGCTGGAGTACTTAAAGGTGCCCTGCCTCGCAAAACCGTTTTTTACTTGTACACTCACCTTAAGGATTATTAGGAACACCTGTTCAATTTATCATTAATGCAATTATCTAATCAACCAATCACATGGCAGTTGCTTCAATGCATTTAGGGGTGTGGTCCTGGTCAAGACAATCTCCTGAACTCCAAACTGAATGTCAGAATGGGAAAGAAAGGTGATTCAAGCAATTTTGAGCGTGGCATGGTTGTTGGTGCCAGACGGGCCGGTCTGAGTATTTCACAATCTGCTCAGTTACTGGGATTTTCACGCACTACCATTTCTAGGGTTTACAAAGAATGGTGTGAAAAGGGAAAAACATCCAGTATGTGGCAGTCCTGTGGGCGAAAATGCCTTGTTGATGCTAGAGGTCAGAGGAGAATGGGCCGACTGATTCAAGCTGATAGAAGAGCAACTTTGACTGAAATAACCACTCGTTACAACCGAGGTATGCAGCAAAGCATTTGTGAAGCCACAACACGCACAACCTTGAGGCGGATGGGCTACAACAGCAGAAGACCCCACCGGGTACCACTCATCTCCACTACAAATAGGAAAAAGAGGCTACAATTTGCACAAGCTCACCAAAATTGGACAGTTGAAGACTGGTCTGATGAGTCTCAATTTCTGTTGAGACATTCAGATGGTAGAGTCAGAATTTGGCGTAAACAGAATGAGAACATGGATCCATCATGCCTTGTTACCACTGTGCAGGCTGGTGGTGGTGGTGGTGTAATGGTGTGGGGGATGTTTTCTTGGCACATTTTAGGCCCCTTAGTGCCAATTGGGCATTGTTTAAATGCCACGGCCTACCTGAGCATTGTTTCTGACCATGTCCATCCCTTTATGACCACCATGTACCCATTCTCTGATGGCTACTTCCAGCAGGATAATGCACCATGTCACAAAGCTCGAATCATTTCAAATTTGTTTCTTGAACATGACAATGAGTTCACTGTACTAAAATGGCCCCCACAGTCACCAGATCTCAACCCAATAGAGCATCTTTGGGATGTGGTGGAACGGGAGCTTCGTGCCCTGGATGTGCATCCCACAAATCTCCATCAACTGCAAGATGCTATCCTATCAATATGGGCCAACATTTCTAAAGAATGCTTTCAGCACCTTGTTGAATCAATGGCACGTAGAATTAAGGCAGTTCTGAAGGCGAAAGAGGGTCAAACACAGTATTAGTATGGTGCTCCTAATAATCCTTTAGGTGAGTGTATTTTTTTAAACATGTTAGGTCCATATGTGTTTGCGTTATGTTGTGAATGTGAAAATGAACTGCTACCTCGTCTGTCAGCTCTAGCCACTGAGACGAAATAAGCAGAGAAATCAGGCCGATTACAAAAGCTGGTCAGTCTGACGTGGTGTTGCCCGCGCTCATTACTATTCATGAGCTCGCCCAGTTGAGACCACGCCCACAGAATTCGTCTAGCTCAGTTTTTGTATATAGCAAGAATGGCTGAACATCATATACTCTATATAATATGGCAGCGATTCCAGACGATAGTAAACAAAGTTCCTCTACTTATAGCGCTGGGTAAATGATGTTGATAGCCAGGCTCTCAGTGGCTAGCTGTTAGCCAATCAGAGTCAAGCAGCTTAGCTCATTGAATATTAATGAGAACTGGCAAGCGGAGTCTTCCTGCAGGCTTTCTATACCACGCTAGAATCAAGGTATTCTTTCCACAAAAAAATATTACAGAGTCCATGATAAAACTTCAGACATTACCACAAAAGTAACGAAATATGTGTGGCAGGACACCTTTAAACATATCATTTTGATGGTGGATTAAAGCAATTGTTAGATTTAATCACCGTTGGTAGCATGATCAGTCAGTCAGAACAAAAGTGGCAGACGTGTTTATTACTTGTTCAGAGGACATTTTCCGGTGAAACTTATTGTTTTGGTCGTACTTCCAAGACATAGAATCTTTAATTTGTAATTGGTGTGATGAATGAATGACAGCCACACACACTCCTCAAAACATCAGATTCATCCTCACTGAGGAGCCGTGCCGATGCACAACCCACATAAAGAAGATAATTCCACAAATAACTGCAATTACAGGTTTCAAACAGAGATGGCGACACAGAGGCAAAACTTACAGCCTGCCGCTTTAACTAAATGAACTATTAACTAAACTGTTAGACTTATTTTGTGTTTGCAAACAGCGATGATGTTTTTTTTTAAGGGCGGAGCCTACCTGGTTGCAGAAAATGGCAGTCCTGCTGTGGCAATCTGTGGAAGCCACGGAATAAAAGACAAAAAAAAAGTTCATTTCGAGTTTATATCTCACAATTCTTAGAAGGATAAACAGAATTGTGAGATATACTCGTTATAAAGTCCAAACATGCACATGCAAGAAAAAGAGGCTATGTTTAAATGTTATATGTTTAAATATGATTTCATGCTGTAACTGCTATGTATGTATTCCCCCTGTGAACTGCATATGTGAATATTATGTAGACTTACTGTTTACATCAAACAATGCTTTAATAGTAGACTAATCATTGCAGGTTTCATCAGTCCAATCTGTGAATTGCAACATAAACGTCTGCGTGTAGCTTCTATTTTCTGCCACCACTATGCACTCGCAACTGCAAGTGACGTAACCATAACGTCTGCTCCAAATGGGTCTATTGATTTATTTATCTATATTATTAGTTAAAACAATCAACTGGTGCATCTGGTATCTTAAACATGGCAAAAGGCAAGAAAGTAGCATGAGTATTGAGTTAAAGACGTGTGTGTTTCCTCTCTGGTGCAGGTCTATAAGGGTTATGTTGATGACAGCAGGAACACTGATAATGCCTGGGTGGAGACCACCATCATCACACTTCACTGTGACAAACACGCTCCGCTGATGGCAGATCTAAACCACATAGTGAGTAGAAAAACATCACGTTATCTCATATGATTTTTTTTGGTATGATGGAATTTAAATGAAGGATTATTGGCCAAAATGAATACAAAGTGTCTCCTGTTCAAATAAACCAAAAATAAAATACAGCCAAATGAAAGTAAAAATTGTCAAAGGCAAGTAAATATCCCCAGGTGGGCGGTAAACCATGATGTGATTTAAAGGTGCAGTGTGTAAATTTTAGTGGCATCTAGCGGTGAGGTTGTGAATTGCACCCCCCCTCCCTTTCAAAGCACATAGAGAAGCTACGGTGGCTGACACAGGACAAAGATGTCGTCGTCTGAGACAGCAGGGAGTGACTAGTGCTCTGTAGATAAGTTTGTCCCTTTAGGGCTACCGTAGAAACACGGCGGCGCAAAATGGCGACTTCACTATAAGGGGACCCGCGGTGTGTGTGTAGATAGAAACGGCTCATTCTAAGGTAATAAAAACATAACGGCTCATTATGTAAGGTCTTTATACACTGCTGAAAACATAGTTATGTGTATTATATTACATTTCTGTCAATAGATCTTCAAATACTACACACTGCACCTTTAAATCAGCCCCCGATGTAGGTTGCGATGATCCTTTTGACGTTGCACGTGTAAAAGTAACACAATGTGGCGATTATATATGGCTCAAAATCTGCAAAGGGGTAATTGAATGTAACAAATTGTCATAATCTTTTATTGGAAAATTAAACATCTTATCAAACTGATTGCCTTAATATTTTAAACACCAATTTTATAAAGATCACCTGTCAAGATCTATGCTTATGAGGGTCAAATTGGACAGGGTCTTTAGTATGCAGTGTGAAGTATTTCACTCAGTTCCCTGGTCATGCCGATTAAATTTCAGCGAGTGAAGAACAAATTTATACTCGCATGTGATACGTTATGTGGTAGGTACGTGTTGAAGCCGCTCAGTCCACCATTTTCTCTCTTTTCTCGGAAAGCGATGACGTAGTGAAAACATCCGGTACTGTGGGTTTTTCAGGAAATGCGTGACCAGTGTTGGGATTAACATGTGTTACTGTAATTCCACTACTTTTAGCAGTAACACGCATGTAACTAAATCGTTTTTTAATCAAGTAATGCAATTACAATTACTGAAATTTAAATGAGTTCGTTACTTTCTTTTGTGAAAAATGAACGCTTGCAGACAAGAAGCTCAAATCTAGGCCCTCGCCCCGGCCCTGTTTTTTTTATCCTCCCTATTACACACTGTTGCAGCCATTAAAATAGTTCATAGTTTGTTTTTAATATCAAAGTAGTTATATTTCGTTTCCTCAAAATTGACCCTGTTTACTTTGTTAGCACACATTACAGGTCTTAGGGTGAACAATTAATTGGTGCAAATTAATACACAGAAAAAGAAATGTTTGTCGCGGTAATCTTTAATCAAAATCTGAAAAGTAACTTCCAGTCTGGAATGGCGTCCCTTCTCAGATGATGTCAGTTTGACGGCATAGGTTTGAAAATGCGTAACCACTCCCCTCCAGCCGTTAGTCTGCTATGAGCGAGAGATGGAGAGGAGGAGCGCTGAAGGAAAATCCTGCCCTCTATTCAATATTCCCTTTCACTCTGAAATACGTCACAGCACTGAAGAAAACTCACTCGCTACTTCCGGTTCACTGGGACTTTAAACTAAAGTTTTTATTTTTTAAAGTGATGACAAGTGGCCAGCAGCCGACAGTGAGTTAACCCAACACTTTAGCCTCTCAAATCAACACTGGACTTGTCTTGCCTCTAATAAAATCCATAGATATCAAACACTTCAAGCATCACAATGTTAGTTTAAACGTTTACCATCACCACCGTAGTAAAAAGGCATTTTTGATAAGTTGAGGTCAGGCTGATCGTAGGCGCTACACAATCTAAACTAATAAAAAAATAAAAACCTCAGTTACACCTCTCCGCAAAAGGAATATAAATCCGATCTTCAATTCCCGCGCTATATGCACATTTGACGGAGTTCACGTCAGCGAAAGCAAAAGATTTCGAGCTCCATCTTATCATCAGCTCAAGATCAAAGACCGCAATATGAGAAAGAGCGAGCTAAGCACTGGTGAGATTGTTTAGTGTCATTCGTTTTAATGAAGATGATTGTGTTTTTCAGCATCTGAGACTTACTTCACTTGTGGCGGTTTGCGTGTTGGCTTGCTTTACTCATTGGTGGCGACGCGTGTTGCAGTAGCGCCTTCATATCGGACTACACCATATCAAATATAGCCTATAACACGCTCTCACATGTTTATTTTTTAACAATTTGCCAGGAGTAAAATTTACATATGTGGTTTAAACAACCAGATGCATTTGTCCAGTTCGCCTGACCACCTTCTGAATTGGTTTGTTTGAGTGATCGGATTTAAATCCATCTCGAAAGAATTTCGGAAGGCATAGTAAATGGTCTTTTCACAATCGGATGGATATCTGATCAGAGAAAACGAATGAAGTGAGCAGGTGTAAAAAGGCCATAACTCTCCCAGCTGTGCCGAAGGAACGCTCGCTGTTCCTGCTGGACACTAAACACCATATACTGCTTGATTTGAAGGCCTGTTGCCCTGTTGATTACAATAAATAGGTCAAAAAATTATGTTTATTGTGTTTGACTGTTCAGTACTGTTCATATTTACATTTAAAAAGCAGGCTTAAAAGTCCCTAGTAACTATTTACTTTTGATATACAGTAATTGGTAATTCAATTACTTTTAAAAGAAGTAACTAGTAACTGTAAATAATTACTAATCAGTAACTTGCCCAACACTTGCATGACTCACTGGACCTCCTCATAAATACTTCTGTGTATTGTGCACGTTATTTTTTGACAGACATCAATGTTGTGATATTCAAATGATGTGGGTTTAAAAACAGATGGATTGTGAGGTAATAATGATTTAGGCCTATTTCCTAGCTGACAAGTATTCAGTGATTGATGCCCATGAGTGTATGTCAACCGAGAGTTTTTGACGGACGTGATAACCATACGTGAGGGGTGAACTATGTTTGAGTTTTTTGATTCTAGGATTTCAATGTTAGGGGCTCAGCCCACAATGAGGGTATGATTTAAAAAAAAAAAAAAAATATTGTTTTTATACTAGGGTAGGCATGAACCCGGTAGGTTCGACACTACCTATCAAGTCAATCCCTGAATATTGAATTAATTTCTAATCATTTTAAATGAACAGCTAATATCATTAATATTCATAAAGAATATAGACAACCTTTATATTGCTGTAATTGTCTGGCAATATGTGGGTATATTTATTTTCAACACATGTGATTTTACTACATTTGTGCAGTAAAATCACCTTTTAAGAAGATCTATATTTATCTTTTTCATTCATGGAGATATGAAAATATGTCATGCTTATGGAGGATGTCTGTCACCTGGTGAAAAACCATAGACTTTTAAAAAAATATGGTCGTAGTGTTAAGAGCAGTTTTGAAGCGTAAAGTAGAGACGAGCTGGCTGTTGCCATCTTGGCAGCGCATCATGCCCAGATAACAGAAAATGGGCAAAGAGGTGGGATGTGGGCGGAGCTGAAGTGACGTGATGGCTAACAGACAGCGGATAAATGGCTATCCACCTGTCACTCAAAGTGGCCACTCCCTTAATTATGCAGAACTTTAAGACTTTATATAATGTAAACAAATGAGTTATAAAAAAATTCACCCTCCTCACAGTAATCATGAAGGGCAAAATTAGCCGTATAGACCAAAACCACAATTTGTCCCAGGCTGTGAACATGTTTTATTCTGCTGTAAAGTTGGGCATTTTAACATGGAGCTCAATGAGATTCTGCTCCCTTCTGGAACCTCTAGTGGCCAGTCCATGAAGTGCAGTTTAAGTCACTTCCATACTGGCCTCAAGAGAAATGGGGGAGGTTGCCGCTTGTGGAAAACACACACTTTTAACATGAAAATGACTTGTCATTACCATCATAACCAGTAGATGGCAGCAGAGGACCACTCATCGGCTTATCTGCCATTTCCACCCCGTTTATAGTTCTGTTTTGCATGTTTTGCTTTTGGATTTATTATAAAGTGAACATTATAACAAATTTGAGCAATTTCTTTGTGCTGAAGTATGAAGTATAGCAAGAGTAGGAATCACAAAGTCTCATGTCATTTAGATTAAATGAATTTGATAAAACTTTACAGTGGATATGTAACCACTGTAAACACTGTATACAGCTGTCCTGTAGCTCAAACAATAAGAGCGTGGCGCTAGCAACACCACGGTCATGGGTTCGATTCCCAGGGAAAGCAAGAACTGACAAAAATGTAAAAATGTGTATCTTGAATGCAATGTAAGTCGCTTTGGATAAAAGCGTCTGCCAAATGCATAAATGTAAATGTAAATATACACTTTAAAAAATGCTGGGTTAAAAACAACCCAAGTTGGGTTGAAAATGGACTAACCCAGCGAATGGTTTGTTTTAAGCAAACATTTAACCCAACCGCTGGGTTAAAACAACCCAATCGCTGGGTTAGTCCATTTTCAAGCTTTGGATTGTTTTTAACCCAGCATTTTTTAGAGTATATATATATATACAAAGCTGATTCCAAAAAAGTTAAAAAAGACACTGTACAAATTGTGAATAAAAAAGCAATGCAATAATTTACGAATCTCATAAACTTATATTTTATTCACAATAGAATATAGATAACATATCAAATGTTGAAAGTGAGACATTTTGAAATGTCATGCCAAATATTGGCTCATTTTGGATTTCATGAGAGCTACACATTCCAAAAGAGTTGGGACAGGGAGCAATAAGAGGCCGGAAAAGTTAAATGTACATATAAGGAACAGCTGGAGGACCAATCTGCAACTTATTAGGTCAATTGGCAACATGATTGGGTATAAAAAGAGCCTCTCAGAGTGGCAGTGTCTCTCAGAAGTCAAGATGGGCAGAGGATCACCAATTCCCCCAATGCTGCGGCCAAACATACTGGAGCAATATCAGAAAGGAGTTTCTCAGAGAAAAACTGCAAAGAGTTTGAAGTTCTCATCATCTACAGTGCATAATATCATCCAAAGATTCAGAGAATCTGGAACAATCTCTGTGCGTAAGGCCTGAAAACCATACTGGATGCCCGTGATCTCCGGCCCTTAGACGGCACTGCATCACATACAGGAATGCTGCTGTAATGGAAATCACAACATGGGCTCAGGAATACTTCCAGAAAACATTGTCGGTGAACACAATCCACCGTGCCATTCGCCGCTGCCGGCTAAAACTCTATAGGTCAAAAAAGAAGCCATATCTAAACATGATCCAGAAGCGCAGGCGTTTTCTCTGGGCCAAGGCTCATTTAAAATGGACTGTGGCAAAGTGGAAAACTGTTCTGTGGTCAGACCAATCAACATTTGAAGTTCTTTTTGGAAAACTGGGACGCCATGTCATCCGGACTAAAGAGGACAAGGACAACAAGTTGTTGTCAGCGCTCAGTTCAGAAGCCTGCATCTCTGATGGGATGGGGTTCATGAGTGCGTGTGGCATGGGCAGCTTACACATCTGGAAAGGCACCATCAATGCTGAAAGGGATATCCAAGTTCTAGAACAACATCTGCTCCCATCCAGACGTCATCTCTTTCAGGGAAGACCTTGCATTTTCCAACATGACAATGCCAGACCACACACTGCATCAATTACAACATCATGGCTGCGTAGAAGAAGGATCCGGGGACTGAAATGGCCAGCCTGCAGTCCAGATCTTTCACCCATAGAAAACATTTGAGCATCATAAAGAGGAAGATGCCACAAAGAAGACCTAAGACAGTTGAGCAACTAGAAGCCTGTATTAGACAAGAATGGGACAACATTCCTATTCCTAAACTTGAGCAGCTTGTCTCCTCAGTCCCCAGACGTTTGCAGACTGTTAGAAAAAGAAGAGGGGATGCCACACAGTGGGAAACATGGCCTTGTCCCAACTTTTTTGAGATGTGTTGATGCCATGAAATTTAAAATCAACTTATTTTCCCTTAAAATTATACATTTTCTCAGTTTAAACATTTGATATGTCATCTATGTTGTATTCTGAATAAAATATTGAAATTTGAAACTTCCACATCATTGCATTCTGTTTTTATTCACAATTTGTACAGTGTCCCAACTTTTGTGGAATCGGGTTTGTATATATATATATATATTAAACCCATGAAAATGCTGATCCTGTTGTAAATAATAGTGAAAAATCACTTTTTAAAAACTGTTGTTCCATTATTAACCCGTTAGCAGATTTTGACTGGCTAAGGTAACAAATGATTTGCATGAACTGTGGAATTTCCCAGTTTAAAGTTGCAGTGCTCCACGTAAAGAGGAAATCTCGTAATACTCTCTGAGGAGGGTGATTCTGACGATGGACATAAAACATCACAAGCACATTCAGTTTTATGTTCTGAGCAGTCACAGCGCTCCATAAATGTTTTTTATTTATAGCATTATCAGTATTTAGCATTAGCTGCATTAGCAGTATTTCAGCTCTCGTTGGGTTTGCGGAGCAATTCAAGATGTGTGTTTGTTTCTGCTGCAGGTTGAGAGCTCGGCGTCATCTCTTCATCTGCTCAAGTGGCAGGAAGTGAGCAGCACCGCGTGTGTGTGTCCATACCAGCGAGAGGCTCTACGTCACGTAGCACAGCTTCACAACACACACTTTTGACCCTCAGGAAAACACACACACACAAAGGCTACAACAAAAATGATAAGCGCAAACACACTACGTGTCTTTAAAGGTGTGTCATTTCCGTGCTACTAACACCACCAAACAGAACTGCATGAATAATGACTGTTTTTGGGCCGCTCAAACCGATTGCATTTGATGCCGTTAATTGTGCCTTTAACGCCAGATAATTTGCGCACATTCATGCAGATTTCTGTACAATCCATAAGCCATACAGTCAGCCTCACACATATGGTGTGTTGAATGTGTTTTATAATGCATTATTGTATTTATTAGTAATATTGGACAAAAGTTTCGGTTTCTGGGTCAATATGAATTTTTAATGTGGTTGCATTTTAAAATATAAACGCCGGTCAATCAAGTGTTTAGTTTACACATATATATATGCATAAACATATACACTTTATGCAAGGAATAGCGTAGTTGCAGAGTGAAGTTGAGGACTTTTATTTTGGCGAAAATGACCGGTTGGCTGTACATTATCCCACGTATTACACAGCGATTTAAAGAATATATTTACCACACAATTAACTTTAAGCAATTAACTGAAAAGAAAGAATTCAATCAATGGATGTGTAAAAAAACAAAAAATATTCTGTACATATTTGAGTGCTTCGTGTGGAAAGCCATCGATTCAGTGCTGACCAGGCGTTATGGTCATAGAGGATTAGGCAGCATTGCATTGTGGGATGTCAGCAGGAAGACGAGTCTGTGTTATTTCACATCAAAACATGCACCTGCATTTTACAGGCAATTATGAAATGCCTTAAATATTAGAACATATCATTATAAGTTGACTCTGTATCCGCACTGTTAAAACTAAGACTGAATAAAACATGATTAATAACTGCATATTGGAAACAATAAAGGACTTTACTGTATTTACTACTGTGCAGTAGTTGGTGTAGTTCTACAGGTTTGCTAAATGCATAAATATAATTAAATGACAATAGTTTGCTGTGATGCTATATTTTATTACTAATTTGATCTAATATTTTATGTTTTTACAAATGTTGTAGATTTAAGTAGCAAATTATTGAATATATTTTGAGACAAAGGTCTTCTTAATTTTCAGTTTTATTCAAGGTAATTAAATTAAAGCAACAGTTTTTCAATAACGGATGTAAAAGTGGTATTTGTGGTAAAAGGCTCAATAATGTACATGATAATCAATAGTTAGCTGACTTTTCCATTTGCTGACATGGCATGGTTAGATTCAGATCATATGTTCAGCTGGGTGTCCGCCTTTGGGAAAATCATATTTATAATGAGACCAACATATTTAAAAATATGATATTAATCATATCATACAATAAAATATCATGCATTGTTACTACTGTAAATCCATATTAAATTATTATGGGAACTCCTTCAATGCTTTCAGAATCTGTATATTTTATTTCTGTATTTACTTAAAATATATTTTTATGATAGTATATTTATTGAACAAAAAAAGTAATTAAGTATTAGAGTTGAACAAGACATTATTAAAAGCACACCGATCGGGCATTACATTATGACCACCTGTTGGTCCCCCTTTTGCTGCCAAAACAGCCCTGACCCGTCGAGACCACTGAAGGTGTGCTGTGGTATCTGGCACCAAGATGTTAGCAGCAGATCCTTTAAGTCCTGTAAGCTGCGAGGTGGGGCCTCCACGTGCGTCAATGAGCCTTGGCCGTCCATGACCCTGTGGCCGGTTCTCCACTGTTCCTTCCTTGGAGCACTTTTGATAGATCCTGACCACTGCAGACCGGGAACACCCCACAAGAGCTGCAGTTTTGGAGATGCTCTGACCCAGTCGTCTAGCCATCAGAATTTGGCCCTCGTCAAACTCGCTCAAATCCTTACGCTTGCCCATTTTTCCTGCTTCTAACACATCAACTTTGAGGACAAAATGTTCACTTGCTGCCTAATATATCCCACCCACTAACAGGAGCCGTGATGAAGAGATCATCAGTGTGATTCACTTCACCTGAAGGTCATAATGTTATGCCTGATCGGTGTATTATTCTAGCTAAAGTATTTGTACCAATACTGTGTGTCTTTTGCCCCGTGCTGGTTTCACCCCGTGTGTCTGTGGGGTAAAAGGCCCCCCTCGCCACCTCATACAAGATAAATGTATGTTTTAAACAAAATAAACCACTTTTATGATTTATTTTCACACAAAATCTATTGCTCCATAAATGTTCAATACAAACATATATTTTTTCCTGCAGTCATACACTATGGGAGTAGTGCAAAAGGACTTTTTTTCCCTTCAGAAATGATTGTACCATTCTGTCTGTCCTGAATAAAGTCCCGTAATGTACAACAATACCATTTGTAGTACCTAAGAGTTAATATATGCTATATATGCTGTAATGTCTCTTTATTTAATTTTAGTATTTTGTATTTAATTATTATTATTATTATTATTGATGATGATTTTATTTATAAAGTCTTTGAAGGGCTAGGGTGATAAATGAAATAAAAAATGATTAAAAATAAAATAATAAACAAACAAACAAAAAATAAAGTAAAATAAAATAAAAATTTAATTAAATTAAAAATAAATTAAAATTAAATAATATTTTTTAATTTTTAATTTATTTTTAATTTTTATTTTACTTTATTTTATTTTTTGTTTGTTTGTTTATTATTATATTTTTAATTATTTTTTTATTTTATTTTATTTATCACCCTAGCCCTTCAATGACTTCATAAATAAAATAAATCATAAATAATAATAATAATAATAATAATTAAAAACACATAAAATAATAAAATTAAATAAAGAACATACAGCATATATATATATATATATATATATATATATATATATATATATATATATATATATATATATATATATATATATATATATATATATATACATATATATATACATATATTAACTCTTTATTTTTAACTTTATTTTATTTTTTATTTGTTTATTTATTTTAATTTTTAATTATTATTTTATTTTTTATTTATTTTAAATTAAATTTATTTAATATTTAATAATATTTATTTAATTTACTTTATTTTTTTTTTTTTTTTGTTTATTATTTTATCACCCTTCAAAGACTTGTCAGAGTCAGGCAAACCGCTGAATAGTGCAGAAACACACGCGAGCAAAATGATTGACAGCCAGAGAGCGTTTCTGATTGGCTAAGAGCAAGCGGGGGCCGGGCTATGACGCGTTCTGTCACGGAGACAAACGATGTTATTTCTCACAACAACACATATTTGAGTGATTTGTGTCAGATAGCAGCGACGTTTTATGTGTTGTACTAAAAACATACGTATGTGTATGTTTCGAAAGCAGGAACATTAGTAAATGCGTGCTGTGTGATCTGCAGTCGCTCTCGGGACAGTTTCGCTTTGCTTGTGGTGATCGCGCGCTGATTGGTGGACGCGTGTGGCTCGAGCTCACAGCGGTATCGGTTCCGCGCCCCTCAGCCATAAAAGAGCCCGCGCGCTGCTTTCACTTCAAGTAAACAACAAATCCCTGAAAATATAAACAGATAACATACATACCTAATCTGACCACTAGCGATTATGCCAAAACTGCATACACAACATACAAAACCATATACACGAGCGGTGTCGATTCGCTAATGAATCATTCATTTGACTCGGATCTTTTCAACGACTTATTTTAAGGTGTCATTGTTAAAGTGTAATTATATATTTAAGTACTGCGTAATATTAATTAACACCATGTACTTACTATAGGGTTAGGGTAGGATTATGGTTGAGGGTTAGTTGCATTTCTTTTTAACAACATATGTAACAAGGACACTAAAATAAAGCGTAAATGAACCGAGGATTTTGTGAGGGAACAAAAAGTAATATATTCGTTACGGAAACTGAATAGCAAAAAAAATATTACAAATAAACTTTGATGGTTAATACCTTTAAGTTATATCCACACACATACGAAACAGAGTTGGTTTTAATAAAATAAAAATAATTGTATTATATAATAACAAGCGAAACAAAATAAAAATGTGTTTAATGTAAATGCAAGATATATTTAGGTCCTAAACATATCATATCTGCACCAAGTGGAACACTGATAAACCTTAAAAATAAATAAAAAAATAAATAAACAGCAATTTTGTCTACGCAGGGATAACGTAGTGACGTAAAAGAATCACTGAATCGGTTTAGTGATAAACTGTTCGAAAGAACCGGTTCGCTCAAATGAATCATACGTTCCATCCATAATATACGCGCAGTTTAGTACAATTTGCACAACACAAACTAAGCGTGTAATGGTGTATATGGAAAACAGTAAGCACGATATTTAGAGTATATAACACTGAGCATCCTCGACGAGGACGCGACTCTATGAATGAGAAGGCGCGCTGTGATCTATTTTTATCCCATCGTCGCTGGTGCAGGTGCACAGGTCAGAGCACGCGGAAGTGACGTGCGCGCTCACAAGACTCGCATTAAACCATCGGGATTAGATCCGAGGACAGTCGAGCGGAGAGCAGCCGAGACGGTAGGTTTTCATTCCTCCCTTTTATATATGGGCTCTTTTTTTGTATACCGATCGTCCATTATTGCTTGTGGAATGAACGCTGACGTGTTTGTTTATACATATATAAATGTGTGTGTGTGTGTGTGTGTGTGTGTGTGTGTGTGTGTGTGTGTGTGTGTGTGTGTGTGTGTGAGTGAGAGAGAGACGAAGAGTGGGTGATCATCGCTCTGTGCGCCTGATGTGATGCAGAAATATCCCCACAGTTGTTTTACAAACACCAGGTCGTGTCTTAATATGTTTTAATCGCAACTGAATTTGAAACGGCTTCAAAATACATTTATTACAAAAATACTGGGATGTTTCAACCCACGTTTGGGTCAAATATAGACAAACCCAACCGTTGGTTTTACAATTTAAAACCCAACCGTTGGTTTTACAATTTAAAACCCAACCGTTGGTTTTACAATTTAAAACCCAACCGTTGGTTTTACAATTTTAAATTAAATTTCAAAACCCAACGGTTGGGTTTGTCCATATTCGAACCAAGCATGAGTCCCTGGCTGAAGAGCTATTGGTCAGATTCATAGCTGTCAATCGTGTATTTATGCGTGTATATATTTCATCTGCAGCTCTGACGTCTAAATGGGCCATTGAACACAGAGGCCCCTAGTTAGATGCAGCGTATTTGTGCGTCTGCCAAGAATGTGACTCGTCCCAGCAGCCTCGATGGTGCTGCAAGTGCAGATGCACCGGCTGGAACAAAGCTTTCACATCACAAACAGAGCAGCCTGATTGTTGTTGTAGGATATAAACAGATCTTCCCATTCCAGTCTGCCTAAAACAAGGCTGTCAGATCCAGATGAATAGACTAAACCTGTTCTGTTATTGTATACTGTGTTGTTAAGTGTACACGTATAGGGGAGACTCACAGGGTTTTATTGTAGTATCTAAGAAGGTTTTGTGTGTTGGTTTCTATTTCATCCGCTTCATAATTGCATGACTCAAGCCTTATAATCGGTTCATGGTAGGTTTCTGTTGTGACAACTTGCCTCGTTGCATATCCAGGTAACTCTGAACAACATGCTGACCTGTTCATATAGTGGACTGTATCGGGAACAGTTATTTTGGCGTCCTGTGCCAAAGTTTACAGCCTGCAATATAAATAAAGAAGAAGCGTTGCTTTAGATTTCGTTCGTCTTGTTTAAGCTTGTAAAGCCTGACATATGAAATAAATCACTAACAAACTCTGGGTTAAAAACAACCCAATATGGGTAGTTTTCCACCCAAGGGCTGGGTAAATATAGTGCAGAACACACATTGGGTTGTTTGTCTAACCCAGCATAATGGGTTGATTTTAATTTTTACTGTTTTTTTAAATTTATTTTTTACTTCATACATGATGATCTAATGTCTACAGAATAACTTTTTAAATACTTGTCAACCATTGGCTTGCATTATAATTCCTTTATTTTCTATCATATTTTACAGTATAGCATATTTTAAATAATTTTTAATGCACATTGCCAACATTTAAAGCTCGTTTAACAAATATTAGAAGTAGAAATGAAACATTTAGAAGTAATTGGAGTGTGATGGAGCAGTCTCTGTTGTCCCGTTTCACTGTAACGGCGCCGGATCTCGTGCCGGAGCTTGTGTCGTGTTCAGCGGAGGAACTTCTGACTTCAGACCGCCGCCCTGCGTTTCTCTCGTACACAAAATATGCGGTGACTGACGCGACTGGCGAGAAGACGCGACACTCGTTTAGGCGACTCACATCGCACCCCTGTAAGTTGCTTTGCATAGAAACGATACACAGCACAATAATGAATTTATAGATGAGATAAAATATACACAAACCTGCGTTTTACAGAAGACATGCACCAATGTGACAGAGCGCCACTGCTCTCTCCTGAAGAATTGCAATAAATAACTCAACTTGTCTGACCCGGGATCAGGGTAACACAAAAACTACCCAAACGCTGGGTCGTTACGTCTGACCCGGGATCAGGGTAACACAAAAACTACCCAAACGCTGGGTCGTTACGTCTGACCCGGGATCAGGGTAACACACAAACTACCCAAACGCTGGGTCGTTACGTCTGACCCGGGATCAGTGCAACACAAAAACTACCCAAACGCTGGGTCGTTACGTCTGACCCGGGATCAGGGTAACACAAAAACTACCCAAACGCTGGGTCGTTACGTCTGACCCGGGATCAGGGTAACACAAAAACTAGCCAAACGCTGGGTCGTTACGTCTGACCCGGGATCAGGGTAACACAAAAACTACCCAAACGCTGGGTCGTGACGTCTGACCGGGATCAGGGTAACACAAAAACTACCCAAGCGCTGGGTCGTTCACGTCTGACCGGGATCAGGGTAACACAAAAACTACCCAAGCGCTGGGTCGTCACGTCTGACCGGGATCAGGGTAACACAAAAACTACCCAAACGCTGGGTCGTCACGTCTGACCCGGGATCAGGGTAACACACAAACTACCCAAACGCTGGGTCGTCACGTCTGACCGGGATCAGGGTAACACAAAAACTACCCAAGCGCTGGGTCGTCCACGTCTGACCCGGGATCAGGGTAACACAAAAACTACCCAAACGCTGGGTCGTGACCACGCCTGACCGGGATCAGGGTAACACAAAAACTAGCCAAACGCTGGGTCGTCACGTCTGACCCGGGATCAGGGTAACACAAAAACTAGCCAAACGCTGGGTCGTCACGTCTGACCCGGGATCTATATAACACAAAAACTACCCAAACGCTGGGTCGTCACGTCTGACCCGGGATCAGGGTAACACACAAGCTACCCAAAGCGCTGGGTCGTCACGTCTGACCGGGATCAGGGTAACACACAAGCTACCCAAACGCTGGGTCGCCACGTCTGACCGGGATCAGGGTAACACACAAGCTACCCAAGCGGCTGGGTCGTCACCCAAACGCCTGACCGGGATCAGGGTAACACAAAAAGCTACCCAAACGCTGGGTCGTCACGTCTGACCCGGGATCAGGGTAACACAAAGCTACCCAAACGCTGGGTCGTCACGTCTGACCCGGGATCAGGGTAACACAAAAGCTACCCAAACGCTGGGTCGTCACGTCTGACCCGGGATCAGGGTAACACAAAACTACCCAAACGCTGGGTCGTCACGTCTGACCCGGGATCAGGGTAACACAAAAACTACCCAAACGCTGGGTCGTCACGCCTGACCCGGGATCAGGGTAACACAAAAACTACCCAAACGCTGGGTCGCCACGCCTGACCGGGATCAGGGTAACACAAAAACTAGCCAAACGCTGGGTCGTCACGTCTGACCCGGGATCAGGGTAACACAAAAACTACCCAAACGCTGGGTCGTCACGTCTGACCCGGGATCAGGGTAACACACAAACTACCCAAACGCTGGGTCGTCACGTCTGACCCGGGATCAGGGTAACACAAAAACTACCCAAACGCTGGGTCGTCACGTCTGACCCGGGATCAGGGTAACACAAAAACTAGCCAAATGCTGGGTCGTCACGTCTGACCCGGGATCTGGGTAACACAAAAAACTAGCCAAGCGCTGGGTCGTCACGTCTGACCGGGATCTGGATAACACAAAAACTACCCAAGCGCTGGGTCGCCACGTCTGACCGGGATCAGGGTAACACAAAAACTACCCAAGCGCTGGGTCGTCACGCCTGACCGGGATCTGGGTAACACAAAAAACTACCCAAACGCTGGGTCGTCACGTCTGACCCGGGATCTGGGTAACACAAAAACTAGCCAAACGCTGGGTCGTCACGTCTGACCCGGGATCTGGGTAACACAAAAACTACCCAAACGCTGGGTCGCCGTCTGCCTGACCGGGATCTGGATAACACAAAAAACTACCCAAGCGCTGGGTCGCCACGTCTGACCGGGATCAGGGTAACACAAAACTACCCAAACGCTGGGTCGTCACGTCTGACCCGGGATCAGGGTAACACAAAAACTACCCAAGCGCTGGGTCGTCACGTCTGACCCGGGATCAGGGTAACACAAAAACTACCCAAACACTGGGTCGTCACGTCTGACCGGGATCAGGGTAACACAAAACTACCCAAACACCGGTCGCCACGTCTGACCCGGGATCAGGGTAACACAAAAACTAGCCAAACGCTGAAGGAAATAACCCAATAAAATTATCCAAAAGGCTCAACCCAAGATTTTTTAGTGTAGTCAAATCTTTTTTTATTTTTAATTTTATTTATTTATTTTTTAAATGGAACCGTTTGAACCTTTAGACAAAATATAAAAAAGTTTGCATATGTGTTTTGTATCACATTTGATACATCAGGCATTTATGGCTTATATAGTGAGAATATGGAGCTCATATGAATAATTTTATTCAGAGGCCCAAAGTAAAGAAAATATGCAATTTGGTGCTTATGCTGATATTTATATGGCCTAAAAGTGAGTAAAAGTCTGAGCTTGTAATGTAAATCAATGAGATCTTTTTAACAGTATAGCACATGCATAAAGTGCATCTCCAAAATCTCCAATAATATCCCTTAAGATGATATTTAATGCTTAGTTTTCAAAGGTATGTATAGTTTCAAAGCTTATAATGCAGTGATGATTGAGCGATGAACAAATACCTTCACCTTCCTTCACATTTTAACATGATTTTTCTTTCAT